>OZ026515.1:54232879-54316541 GCA_964019695.1 Loripinus fragilis
ATCAACTACTGGTAACAAGTTCCAATTTGATTTGACCCTTTCCATATGGTCAAGTTGTAAAATTTTGATACAAAATGAACACAAAAAAGACTTTACAGGTTTAATATTCTTGACTTAACAAACACTTGTTAAGCAGATATTTAGAATCAAATCAAAGGTCTAGTCAGGTTAACAAATACTTGTTAAAATTCTATAATAAACACTTTTACACGACTCTATGCTTAACAACTCCTTGTTAACTCTAAATCACTTGTAGTAATCGCTAACAAATACTTGTTAGGCACTAAAACCTATTTCAAAGCTGTTCTATTATTGACTTAACAAGCACTTGTTAAAAAGAGAGTTAGAATTAAGTCACAAGACTGCTTTATTAATACAACACTTTTACCGAACCCAATGCTTGACAAACACTTGTTAACAGTTTCCACTAACAAATAATTGTTAGCCACTAAAAAAACTTAATTTCAAAGCTGTATATTATTGTCTTAACAAGCACTTGTTAAGAAGAGATTTAGAATAAAATCCCAAGATCTTTCATGTTAACAAGAACTTGTTAAAGTTCTTTAATACAACACTTTTTTCAAAACTTGATGCTTAACAAATACTTGTTAACTCTATATTACTTGAAGTAATCGCTAACAAATACTTGTTAAATACTAAACACTTGTATGAAAGCTGCTCTATTATTGTGTTAATAAGCACTTTAGAATTAAGTCACAATATTGATCAGTTTTACAAGACTTGCTAAGGTTCTATAATACAACACCTTTACACAGCTCAATGATTAACAAATACTTGTTAACAGTTTCCGCTAACAAATACTTGTTAAAGACTGAAAAAAAATATTTCAATGTGACTATAAACTTTATAAGTATCTTATTCAACTTATCTAATACATACAATTAAATAACAAAGCACTTATAAGCATGCAAGTAAAAATTTTGATGGAGAGGGGGCTTGGTAGAGGCATTTTACCCCTAAAGTAAAGTGTCCCCAGGGACAGATAGACCAGAATTAGACATTAAACAATGGATTCTGGTTTCATCGATTGAACCTTTTGCAAATCTTTTTTTACTTAATATAAAAACACTTATTATAACTAATGCAGATAACATATTGTATGGTTGGTGCACTTAACCCTGGGGTAAAGTGCCCACTGCCCCCTTCCACTACAACATGTTATTATTTACATACTTAAAAGTTGGACTCCGGTCCCTTTAATTTCACTGAACCTTTATAAGATTTTTTAAATATATAAAGCATACAATTAAACAACATAGCACTTATAACACATGCAAATGATTTTTTTATGGAGAGGTAGGTGGGGAAGGGCACTTCACCCTCCAAGGTAAAGTGTTTCTAGGGGCAGACAGACCACCCTTAGACACTTTCTAACGGATTCAAGTCTCTTTAATCTAAATATTTTACAAATCTTATTTATCTAAATATAAAAAACTATATAATATTGTGATAATATGTTAAAGGGGGTGGATAGACAATTTACCCTGGGGATAAAGTGTCCCTTCTTCATTGCTTTATATCTTAAACACTTTAACAATAGATTCAAGACTCTTTCATTGATTTTTAAGAATATTATTCTTACAAATATAAAACATACAATTTAATAATAAAGCACATATAAGACATGCATATAATATGTTTTATGGATGGCGGAGGGCATTTTACCCAAAGTTTAGATTTCAAAAGTGTTCCCAGGGATAGACAGACCAAAAGTGTACCCGGGGATAGACAGACCAGAGTTAGATACTTTACATTGGATTTTAGTCCTTTTCATTGAAGCTTTTATAAAAGTCTTATCATACTCAATTAAAGGGGACAGCAACCCTAATGATAAGTATGTTTTATCAGAAAGAGCTCTATGAACCATGATTTTTGATACAAGTATCATCAAAATCGGTTGAAAAATGGGCAAATTATGGGCATTTAAAAAATTCAATATGGCCAACATGTAGCCGCCATTTTGAATATTTAATTAGTTTACAGAATTTTTTCAACTGCTTAATTTTTAGCTATCACTACTACCACATCATCTGTGTTTCAGCAGATATGTAGCTTTATACACAAGGAAAATGTTTCATTAAAGATAAATGCAACCAATCCATTCGTTTGTCTTTCATTTTCATTACGCATATTTAATTAGGCTGAGTGACGTCACTAAGCCTACAATATGGCCGCAATCATTACAGTCCATTTGCAAATATTCAAATGCCCATAACTTCCACATTATTCAACCGATTTAGATGAAACTGGCATCAAAATTCATGGTTTATTAAGATATTTCATATACAACATTGTAATCATCAGGGTTGCTGTCCCCTTTAAAAAAAAGAAAAAAAAACTTATAACAATGCTGATAACATGAAGAAGGAGGGGAACTTTATCTCAGGGTAAAGTGTCCCCCCTTCACAATATGTTATAATGTAAACCTAAAATAATTGATTTTCACCCCTTTCAACTTCAATGAAACTTTGTACAAATCTTATTTATTCTAATTAATATAAAACACACAATAAAATTACAAAACCATTATAAAAGTCATGAAAATAACCTGCTGTAGCGAAAACATTTTACTCTGTGTTCTGACTTTTCCCTGGGGACAAGAAAGACCAGGCTTTCCTAAATCAAGCACTCTTTTATAAACAAGAGTTTGTTTTAAAAATAAAATCACTCTTCCTCTTAACAAATACTTGTAAAGTTTTTCTTTTACTAACAAGTGTTTGTGAAAGGAAGTTCTTTATCTCATAAACATTGGTTAGGCTATCTTAAACCAAAACAATATAAAAATGAAATTAAAGTACAAGCATCTTAACAAACAGTTGATAATCTTTCTCAAACAAAAATTATTTCACTCACCAAATAAAAGCTTAATAGAGGCCTAGTTCATGCGTTGGTTATACTATAGTCTAGTCTCTTTAGTTTGACCATAGAAGCAATAAACTTCTCTCTGGTTTTAGGTACTGAGCATGTCTGTTTTCACTAGACAAATCAAACCAAATCTGTAGTTCGGTTGGTTTTTGTCTTCCAATGCGAACTAAGAATTGCCGGAATTCTGTATGTTTTGTATCAATGGTTGTGATTGTTGGACTGTTTTTCTGGGGAGCAATGCTGACAGTCTGAAGAGTAACTATAGTAGATATGGTTAACGAGCAACTCCACCAGCATGATCTTACCACTACTGTTAAGCCTTCAAAACCCAAGCATTATTTCACAAAGAAATGTCCACATCTTAACACATATTTGTCAATCACAGTTTAACTCTGCCAGCTGGTCAATTTTTGTTGTCTGCTGGGGATCTTTGCAAACATGTTGAACCCAGATCAGGCCCAAAGGAACATCATGCCCTATTTAGATCCAAACTGTTTGACATTTTGTTCCTGAAAAAATATTTTGAAGAAAGGAAATAACATTGTAAAATATCTAAAGATGACAAAATCATGAAAAAATACCCAGTATTCAAAGAGTTAAGTATCAGTCAGCGTTTCAGTTCTCTTAACAAATATTTGTAAAAGTAAAGAAGGAGGAAAATATACAATTGAACATCTAATGCCAGACATCCCTTTGAAAACAGTTTTCTGAACATACTAATTTACTCTTTAACCCAGATCAGCTGACAGAATGCTGGGCCTGAAATGGATTCAAACTGTGAGACCAACTTGGTACTTTGATAGTATTGCTAAAAGAATTTTTGAAAAGTTAATTTTAAAATATTGAAAAAAGATCAACATACTACATGATTTCATTTTAAATTTCTTGCATAGAAAAATTGAACAAGTTTACTCAATACTTGGGTTCACAAATTGCATGAAAAAGGACTATACTAGTTTTCATAAAAACGTGAAACAATGGTGAAAGCAGTATGTGATAATTATATACTTCTATAAAGTACCCATTACATGGATCAATTTATATTTTTTGTTGTGAATGATAAGCATTTATATTTGAGCGTGTTTATGCTACAATAAAGTGAGACTCATTATTATTATGGTGTTTATCTACATTTCAGCTCAACAAAGCATTTATGCACATATACCAGTATATTTACATTTTCGAAACAAGCCTTTAATGAATCTTCAGATTTTTTTTTGCAACCCTTCATAGCCTCATGAATGAACCAAATTTGATTGACAGCTGCTAAGCTCACTTGCCCATGCAAAACGCTGAGAACTCCAAACTCATTGGCCAGAAGTGACACTGGTGTTGTGACTGACAGCGAACCACTACCAAGCGCTAGCTGTTCCTCTGTTTCGTTTTACACTCCGACAAAACCGTTAATACAATTACATATTAAATACAAAACTGTTTTGTTACTAAATTATAAATATTTTTTGTATTTTAGATATTTATAATAAAATGTAAATATAAGCAACAAATTGAATTTTTGGTCTGTTCATGGAATCATGAATACTTTGGGTCTCTTGCAAAGTTAACGTGAAGCACTTTGGGCTTCACTTACTTTTCAAGAGACCCAAAGTATTCATGATTCCATGAACATTCCAAAAAATTAATTCATTTCTTCAATAATTAAGGGCTCGAAAAATCAACTTGTCAGCTAGTATAAGTGAAAATGCCTTCACTAGGGGATCTTTTGTGAATGTTTTTTGTCTGCGTCACTGGTCTTTTTGTAAAGTGGCACACATCAAGCTGGCAGATTCACTTTTATGCAACAGCATGAAAAATGTGAAATTCTTGACCTTTCAAGCTACATATATATTCAGACATTGACACAGACAAAAAGTTATCACAAAAGATCCCCTAGTGTACTCGAACCCATAACTTTCTGCTTCAGTGCCCAATGACATACTACTTATGTAAGCCCATTCAGGGCGATTTTACGGATATTTGTACGATTTGCAATATACCTGGTTTGGATAACTCCAACAATGTCATCTAAAACTATCAACAGGTTTCTGTTTAGGTAATTTAAGACAATGACAATAATGTTTTGTTTGATTTGATTTTTCAATTATGTCAGGAAGGGTCTTCCTTGGTTGAACGCATAGCCTCCTGTGAATCTCAAACAGGCAACACCTCTGATCTCAAGTTCAGCACTCTACTACTGAGGCACCCGGCTCTTCGAACAATAATATTTACAAAACCACTTGATTAAAATAGTATTATATACCATTAGTGTACTATTCCACAAACAATTTATGGCAATCACATAAAGGGAAACGCCTTAACCGTTATAGCTTTCAATAACTGTATGGGATCGAAAATCGCCAGGTGGTTTAGGAATAGATGTTGTGTAAAGGAAGTTGTTGACAGCCATCGTGCAGACAGACAGACTGATGGATGACGGACATCATAGGAACACAATAGCTCAGTTGAGGTAAAAGGCATCTTAAAAATTTCAAAAAGTTTTACTAGAGACAAAAAAAAAAATAGTGCCAGTCTCTAGTAATGTTTTTTATAAGTCATTCACTTCAAGAATAAATAGCTGAAGGTTGTCTTCTCATAGTCTCATCAATTATACCCCCATTTAAAAAAAAAATACACATACTTAGTTGTTGGCAGAATCTGCGACACAGTGTCTAAGGCGATTTAATTGCTGAGTTAACCTTTTCACAGCTAAATCTACCGATGTTAGTGTAAAAACACGAACTGAGACAGTCAAGAGAGCAAAAGTAATCACAGTCATGTACATGTTTTTCAGACACAGCTGTTAACGAGAAAGGCTTAAAATAACAAGAAATCTACAAAATACTCCCAAGATAAGTTTTTCATCTCTTTTGGCATGTTTTGGTTGAGGATGCTTGTATATAGCATTACATTGCATTTAACATTGTGGTATAGCAATGCATCTAACATTGTGGTCTCTTCCTGCCCTTCCTGACTCCTGAAGATAGTTTTGCAGATTGACAATAACTGTATGTATGGATACATTTGATGTTAAAACCCATACTGAATGATGTTGAACTGAGTACAACCCTTTTAATTCCACCTGTCCATCTACAGTAAAGATTTACATACTGTCTGTTTTATATTCATTTGTGGATAGATGGAACACAGCAAATAGCCTGTTCCAGTGGCTATTGGTGTGACGTTTCTCTTCACCCAGATATCGTGTGTCACTGAGACAGTTCTACTGATACCAAAATACTTTCCCAATATTTTCAAATTGACGAATGAATAGAACAATATGTGGGCACTGTGGTTTCTCTGATATGAGCATAATTGCAAGGTACGCACTTAAATTTTCACAGATCTCTTTTGCGTCATTTTCAAGGCCATCTTTTTGCAATGATTTTATTTCAATCCACAAATATGTGTGTGCAAGCATTCATAGACAGATCTTTGTCATTTCCAAGAGTATGCTGAGTAGCAGTGGCAATCTTCAGAATTCTCCTCTGGGTACAAGAGATCTTAGATATCTCCTAGCTGTCCATAAAATGTGTGATATTTTTTCACTGTTCCAGTTATGTCTCCTTCCCCACTACAAAGAAAGAAAACAACAACACATAAGTATTAAACAGGAGTACAAAATTCATAACATATTAATATTTTTAAAAGTAAGTAAGGGTGCAAAGATCAGGAATCGATACAATCAAGTACCACACCTGACCCAGGATACCAAAGGGAAAGTTACGAACTCACAGTTAGACAACACAAACGAGAGCCAAGAGGTCAGCCCCTTCCCAGCAAGTGACCACAAAGCACATATAAACAGACGCGCACAAAGACACAGCAAACACGAGACAGAACAAAAACATAAAAGATCCACAAAAGAAGTACCGCCTTGGAACGGTCAGTAAAATATTTTACCGGAGGGTTTAAACCAATTTAACGGCGCCAGCCTCACCCTTAATTCAGATGTGGATCAAGACAAAGAGATGTTTGGTTTGCATAAAAGACTCCTAACTTATCAATGCATCATCTCCTAGAACATATAAATCAAGATATAACAAGGAGATAAAGCAAAGATAAGGACTCAACAGTAAATAAAACTGAATACTGGAGTAAAAGAAATCCAACAGGTATACCCCCATGGGCCTGACAAACAGCCAAAGCATTGGGCTCCTACCATCACATCAATAGATAAGTCTTTAAGTCGGAACCATCATAGAGTCTGAAGTCGGACCCACCAGCGTGCACTCAAAGAGGAAAGCAAAGTTGCCAACCAAGATTGGGTTGACCACCAAACTGGTATGAGCAGACACGATGGATACAGCACCAATGTATTGTAGGGCACTGTAGAATAGACAAACGTTTTGTTACTCTAAAGCATTGTGTTGCCCCATAACAAAATGTGTTGTGTGTTGACAAGGGAATACATTTTGGTATATTGTAACCCTTTTAGCTCACCTGAGCTATAGGCTCACGGTGAGATATTGTGATGGTATGATATCTGTCGTCTGCCATACGTCCACTCGTCAGTCCATCCATTCATTGGATGTCTGTCAACATGGTCAACAACATCTTCTAAACTACTGGCTAGATTTTTTATCAAACTCGGCAGGAATGATTTTCAGATGACTCTCTTTAATTAATGTTCAACTAGTTCTGGTCCATTCCATATCCAGGTCACAAAGGCTAAAATAGATTTTTGAGATAAAAATCTTCTTGTGATAAAAACCACAAGGCATCTAGACTTGATATTTGGTATGTAGCCTCATCTAGTAAACCTCTACCAAGTTTGTTCAAACTATACCCCTTGGGCCACGAATGGGCCAGCCCTGTGGGTCACATGTTTTACATAGATTTCTAATGGAAAAACATGAAAAATTTTCTTTACTGAAATCCCAAGGCCTAGAGCCTTGATGCTTGGTATGTAGCATCATCTAATGGACCTTTACCAAGTTTGTTTAAATTATACCCCTTGGGCCAAAGATGGGCCAGCCCCATGGTCAAATGCTTTGCAAATACTTATATATGGGGAACATGAAAAATCTTCTTGTCTGAATCCAAAAGGCCTATAGCATTGATACTTGGAATGTAACATCATCTAGTTGCTCTCTACCAAGTCTGTTCAAATAATGCCCCTGGAACCAAAATTGGGCCCGCCTTTTGTACAAGAGTGCCTAATGGCCCTGGGTTGCTCACCTGAGAATGTCTGCTCATAAGGTTATGGGAAAACATCATCCAGACTACCAAACAGCTTTGATGATGGATCTGACAACACTTTGATATTAAATAAGAAGATTTTTCATGCATTCCAATATAAGTAGGAAAGACAGCAAAGACCAGGAATTGATACAATTAAGTATCACAACTGACCAAGGATACCACATGGGCATGTGACAAAATCACAATTAAACATCACAAACAAAACATGTGACCCCTGGAGCGGGCCAATTTTTTGGTCCCAGGGGCATAATTTGAACAAACCTGGTAGAGATTCACTAGATGATGCTACACACAAAATATCAAGGTTCTAGGTCTTGTGGCTTCAGACAAGAAGATTTTTTCATGTTTTCCCATAAGCCTATGTAAAGCATGTGTCAACCCTGTGGGCCCATTTTTTGGTCCCATTCGCATAATTTGAACAAGCCTGGTAGAGGTCCACTAGATGATACTACATACCAGATATCAAGGCTCTAGGGCTTGTGGTTTCAGACAAGAACATTTGGGTCTAAAGACTTTAAGGCTTTTAAAGTAAGAAAGAGGGCAAAAGATCAGGAACCGATACAATCAAGTCCCACACCTGACCCAGGACACCAATGAGAAAATAACAAACTCACAATTAGACATCACAAACTAGACCCAAGAGGTTATCCCTTTCCCAGCAGGTGACCAATAAACAGATGTGCACGAAAGCATAACAAACACAAGACAGACATAACATGAATGACTTATCTATAGATGGAACAGTTGGGGCCTGCATGATGCTCTAGGCCTTGTGGTTTCAGTCAAGATGATTTTTTCATGGTTTCCTAATGTAAGCCTATGTAAAGGTGCGACCCCCGAGACAGGGCCATTTTTTACTCCAGTGGCATAATTTAAAGAAACTAGATAGAGGCCTAATAAGGGATACTACATACTAAATATCAGGGCAAATATAACCCTATGTAAAATAATTGACCCCCTGGGGCGCCGGACCCAAGTTTTGGCATCAGTAGTATTAATTTAGACATGCCTGGCAGAGGTTCACTAGACTATTTTACATACCAAATATCAAGGCTGTATAACTTGTGGTTTCTGTCAAGAAGAATTTTAAAGATGTTATCTCGAAAATCAATTTTAGCCTGCTTGACCTAGATATGCAACGGACCAGAATCATGAGAGGGCTATATAAGGAGCATTCCTGCCAAGTTAAGTAAAAATCCAGCCAGTTATTTAAGAGATGTCCTTTGCAGCAATTGTTGATGACACACGATGGACGACGCACATCGCACGATGGGTGACGCACATCGCACAATGGATGACAGGCATCCAAAAATAACAATATATCACCAACGGCTCATGTGAGCTAAAAACCTCCCAACAATAAGACGTATATTCAAATAAGCATTTCAGATACCCAATGATTATAGTGATAAAGTGTGAGTTTGGTTATGCTAGTTTGGAAAATTTCGGTTGTCTGCCTAAAAAAAAAAAAATCTGTGAAAATACTTTTAACTTTCAGGGCAAGCAAGCAAGTCAGGAGATAAATATTTATGCTATTGTGGCAATTTTCTTCAGGCCACCCTTAAAACAATTTTTGTTTGTTGTCACCTTCCAGATTGGTAGGTACAGGTAAGTGTCTATTTTTTCACTGAAGTATTAAAAAGACCTTTAAATATATAAAGTGTAATTATTTCCAATTTGGATCAGTGGTTCAGGACAAGATGTCATTTGCAGATATTTCTAATTTTGAGCTCTGTGCCATCTTGTGTAGCTAAATGGAACCATTAAGTCAATTTACGAGGGACATTTCTGTGAAATTATTTTAAATTTAGACCATTGGCTCAGGTGATCTTGTTAGAAGGAAGATATTTCTTATTTAGAGCTATCACAGCTATCTTGTTTATTGTAGCAGAACCATTTGACCCAGATTGGGCCTGATCTGAGTTCAAACTGTTTGACACACATGGGGTTATGATAATTTCAGGTTTTGTTAGTTGTTAATATAATCTTTGTCTGACAGTGTTATCTTCAGATAATTTAACAAACAGTTTAGACCCAGATCAGGCCCAACAGGACATAGCTTGATCTGGATCCAAACTGTTTTGCACTTATGGAGTTATGAGAATTTGAGGTTGAACTGTAGTATTTTATCAAGTATATATTTGCCTGACAATGTCATCTACTGATAACCTTTACAAAACAGCTTAGACCTAGATCAGGCCTGACAGAATGTCTTGTTTGTTTGTTTGTTTTGTTGCTTTACGTCCCAAGTCAAGTCAACAGCTATGGTCATGGCGGGACGGTCAGTTCACCTAGCCACACTTTCTCCTGGGCAAGCTTGAATAAGCAGTTAACAAGTACTTCGTGCATATACTTTCGCTTGTAACTGACAACAACCCTTCTTGAATGATTCAGCGGAAGGGAGGAGAATGACTGTAGAAATTATTTCTTGATCAATCTCCACGAAAGTATGGGACCGGGCTGGGATCGAACTCGCGACCCCTGGATCTGCAGTCAGACTCGAATCTGTTGCCAGACACGTTACCTACTGCGCTACGCGGCCCGAATGTGGGCTTGATCATAATCCAAATCGTTTGACACTTATGGGGTTATGATGATTTGAGATTAAACGGAGTATTTTGTTGTATATATGAGATTTTCCTATTTTACAGAGGCATCTGCTGATAACCTTAACAAACAGTTTAGACCGAGATCAGGTCTGACCGAATGTGAGTTTGATCTGGATCCAAACTGTATGAAACTCATTGGGTTAGGACAATTTGAAGTTAAACTGTTTTATATGTCAGTTTGGGGCTAAACTGTTGTATATTACAAACAAGTAAGACCCAGGTCTGGCCTTGCATAATTCTGGCCTGATCTGGATTCAAACTGTTTGACAATCATGGGGTTACAAGAATTTGAGGTTAAACTGTAGTATTTTGTTGTATATATAATATTTGCCTGAATGATGATAACCTTTACAAACAGTTTCGACCCAGATCAGGCCTGGCAGAATGTGGACCTGAACTGGATACAAACTTTTTGATGAAGTATTTGCTTTATTCAAAAGTTCCACAATATGTAATCCAACCTAATAGCATGACTATAATAATTGTTCGATATTGAGGCCGTGGAAGGGGCGTCCCAGTATCCATATCCCTTTAATTATTTTGAAAAATATCCCATATCCCTAAAATATATATGGCAAATATCCCCCAAATTCAGAAAGCATTTTATCCACATAACCCTAGAATTGATCCAAGTATCCGGTATCCCTTTCAATATTTACAAAAATATCACTAAGTTTTTGACCAATATCCCTGTATCCTTAAAAAAACCCTTCCAGGACCTCCATAATGAACCTTTGCACTTTATTGTAGTATCGACTTTTGTCGTCTGTTTCTAATTTTTGCAAAGGGTTTGGCCTTGGCCCCAGATCAGGCTAAACAGACTATTTTTCTACCTTACATTTTTTTCTAAATTTTCTTATGGGACTAACATCAATGTTCAGATCAGGCTCATCGTTCTGTCTGTGACCTGTTCTCTATCCAATATGTTTGCAAAAATCATCAGCAGAAGAAAAAATTCAAAGGTTGTCATTAGCAGAGTAAATAATCATTTCACCATTTCTGAATTATGTTTAAAATAAAACCTTACAAACTGGGGCCAGATTTCATCAAGGCATTTACGGCTTATTATTGTCTTAAAACATTGTATGAAGTTTGTACGTTAAAAATCGAATATCATTATACTTTTGAGCTTTGCAAAGTTCTTACTTTTTGCTGCATACTTATGTCAAATATATGTCAAAGCAGACATTTCTGTCTTATGTTTTTAATTTACAGACCAAGTCTGCCACATTTAACATGAATATATATGCTGAAGTTATAAAAAAAAAACATTGACAAACAAGATAACCACCCTGAACTTACTAAATGGTTGGACAAAATGAGAATGCTGAGACCTGCTTTCCTTTGTACCTATAAGTTACTTGTTTGTCCAAATAATCTCGCCCACCCCCTTTCCCCACCACGCACGCAGCCTACTTTTCAGTACTTGGCATTCGCCCATCACAACCGTCAGGAAAATTTTTGTCATCTTGCTCATTTTTTCAAAATAACCTTTTTTGAAAAAGTCTTCAGGAAAATCAAAAGTGTCGAACAGCTTGGGTCCAGTTTAGGTCAGATATTTTACAGATCTGGGTCCAAACTGTTTGCAAATATAACCAGCAGAGGACATTATGTCGGGCCTGATTCGGGTCCGAACTGTTTGCAAATATAATCAGCAGAGGACATTTTGTTGGGCCTGATCTGGGTCTAAACTGTTTGCAAATATAATCAGCAGAGGACATTTTGTTGGGCCTGATCTGGGTCCAAACTGTTTGCAAATATAATCAGCAGAGGACTTTTTGTTGGGCCTGATCTGGGTCCAAACTGTTTGCAAATATAATCAGCAGAGGACATTTTGTTGGGCCTGATCTGGGTCCAAACTGTTTGCAAATATAATCAGCAATGATATTTTGTAGGGTGGGTAGATACAGGTAAGTGTCTATTTTTCACTGAAGTGTTGAAAAGACCTTAAAAATGTATCAAGTGTAATTATTCCCAGGTGATATTTTGTAGGGCCTTGACTGTGTCAAAACTGTTCGCAAATGTAATCAGCAGATGACATTTTGCATTTTATAAGGCCTGATCAGCAGACGACATTTGTCGGACCTGATCTGTGTCCAAACTGTTGGCAAATATAAACAGCAGACATTATTTTGTACGGCCTGATCAGAGTCCAAACTGTAATGAGCAGAGAACATTTTGCATTTCGTCTTACCTGATTTGGGTTCAAACTGTTTGCAAAGCAGAGGACATTTTGTTGGGCCTGATCTGGGTTCAAATTGTTGGCAAATATAATCAGCAGAGGACATTTTGTTGGGTCTGATCGGGGACCAAACTGTTTGCAAATATAATCAGCAGGTAATAATTTAAAGGGCCTGATCTGGGACCAAATTGTTTGCAAATGTAATCAGCAGATGGCGTTTTGCTTTTTGTCAGGCCTGATCAGCAGACGACATTTGTCAGGTCTGATCTGGGTCCAAACTGTTTGCAAATGTAATCAGTAGACCATGTGCGGATCCAGAGGGGGGACAGGGGGTCCTGACCCCTCTGGAAAATGACAAAGATATAGGGTTTTTTAGCAATACTGGCCCAGATCCCCAGAAAAATAACAAATCCTTCAAGCAAGCATGCAATGTATTATGTTGGGCCACCATTGGCCCACAATCGAAGCGACATTTAAATAGCGTTTCCCTACTCAGCCGATATTGGCCTGCTTTTCATGGTATTAAGATAATCTCTCCATCAAAAAAAAAGGGAAAACAAATAACATTGACAGAGTTGGACCCACTCTGACAAAACTTTCTGGATCTGCGCATGCAGGCAACATTTTGTAGGGTCTGATCAGAGTCCAAACTGTTTGCAACTGTAATGAGCAGATTACATTTTGCATTTCGTCCCTGCTTTCAGGCCCTAAGTTCAAGGTAAATTACTCCTACTGAACTAAACTTTTCTCTGATATAATCTCCCTTCTGAGCTATAGCATTCTTTATGTCGTCTGCTGATTTTTTTCATTTTTTGCATTTTTTTTTCAAAATTATGACTGAAAAAATGTTGACTTAGACATAAAGCATCAAAACAAACATACATGAAAAGCAGTTCTACTCTTAGACTGGCATCAGTCCACTAAATATATATAATTACATTTATAATTATATTTCGCTATGGAAAAAATCATCTTCTAAAAATTCTATCCTCTCTGATAGTCGAATTTAGTGGACTGGAGAGTTAGCCTGAGCTGTTATCTAATGCAATAAAGGATCATTGACGGTTTTTGCCTTATATGCCTATTTTTCTGATTCCCGGAATGCTGCTTTTGAGCTTCTAGTGTGGTGCATGTAGTATCAGTGCAATAGGTGCATCTAATGGCAGGTGCCAGCTAGGAAAATATTTTCAAAATTTCTACGCATTTGAGAGTTATGGTGGGTAGAGAGGGGAGGGGACTGAAATTTCATGAAAATCAAAAGTGCTTTAAAAAGTGATTTCTGCACGTTTTCTTGATTTACTTGGTAGGCATGGTGATATCTACTAAACATACCATATGCAGAGTATTAACGAATTACGATAATTGATGAAATTGTTTTAAAAACAAAATATGTTTTGAAATAAAATGTTTTTGGGGAGATAATTTAGAAGTTACATGTACATTTTTGACTACATGTACTGTAAATAATGCAAAACTGAAAGCTCAACAAAAGAAATAAATATTTTTGAAGGAATGAAAGTGTCCCATTTAGCATTGGAAAGTAAAAGTGATTCTAGCTAGATCCTTTGAATATTACTTTTGCATTGCTTAAAGGGCATAGCATGTTGAATGTATTTTAAGTATCGAATATTTATGGTATACATATACATGTATATCCCTATATGAGACAATATATTGAACACTAAAGTATTAATCTGTTATAACTCTTTGCATGCAAGTGGATAATTTTGTCGTCTGCCAATAGCCTTTTGCAAACAGTTTGAACCCAAATGAAGACCAACAGAATGTCGGTGTTGATCTGGATCCAAACTGTTTGACACTCTGATGGTGGTCCTGGGTGGTTTATTTTTAAAAACTTAATTTTGAAGAAAGTCAGCGGACGAAAATAAAAACATGAACATTTCCCTAGCTTGCAAATATATAGATAAGTACAGGACGTTTGCAATATAATATGTCATTTAACAGTGAGATTTTTTCCTTAAGAAAAAATGCATAAAACCTTGCTAATTCTACTTTTAATCTTTAAGTACTTTATATTAAACTAGCACAGAATTCAAAGCAATTTAGGAGGTTGGTTCTAGAGAACTTCATTACTGTCATTAATTTTTACTTGGTAGAAAGGGTTTTTTGGCTGCTGAACATCTTTTCCCCCCTTGTGCCAGCAAGCCACTTCCATACAATGTGTAAAATATGGTAACACATACTCATGCAAAAGCTTTTGCTGGCACACGGGGGGGGGGGGGGGGTGATATTTTAAAAAATGTTTACGGATTTCTATATATCTTATTGTAAAACTGATTGTTCTACCCCAAATTTTACATCTTTGAAGCATTTAATATAGAAAACGGATTTCACAGCCATAAAGTACTCAGGTCAGGGTAGCTTCAAGGTGAAGAAAGGGACGATTGACAAACTTTTAATTTTACTGAAAACCATAGGCATTTACCCATAGCAAGTGCCAATGATCCTTGGTTTGATGGTTTAACAGTTAACTCTGCTGGAAGTGTCTCAGCATCAGCATCTTATGGCCTGTGAATAATTAGATTTATTACCTTGTGGTCAGTTTGATCTGTGTGTATTTAGTTTGCTGAGAAAGAAACATTTTACAAACTGATTTGATTCCATGATTCTGAAGGATTCTTCTTTTCTGTTTTAGCTGAAACTCAATTAGTTACAGACCCGGAGTTACTAGTGTAATTTGCTTTACACAATTTTAACCCTGTGTATACTAATGGATTAGTCTGTCTGGTTTGATACAATAAACTTGGGATAGTCCATTGTACAGTTTTAGATGAGCCAGGTTATAATTTTTTAAAAAAAACATTGTATCCTTATTTACCTTACAAACAGTGTAGACCCTGATGAAATGCAGTCTCGAGAATGCAGTATTATGCTGCATTTCATCTTGGTTTTCACTGTTTGCAAAAGTTTTCATTCATGGTTTCCGGAATACAAAGGGTTAATTAATGTAATAAATGGATTTTTTTTCTGATCATATAAATAGCGCCTTGCCACAAGAAAACCCTTGCTGGGAACTGGCAAGATGCTTGATATTTCGGCTTAAAACAACTAAAGTACTATGGACATTATAGTAGTGCAAATCAAAGGCATTGATCAGCCTGTGCGATAGCACAATTTGTTTTCCGCATATTTTATATAGATTTTTACATGATGGGGGCTCAAATATAATTTCAGTTGATTGGGTGTGTCAATATAAAAATGGATAAGACAGTGATACATTTTAAAACTTTCAAAAGAATACATTTAACTCCATCAACAAAAGAAATCTTGTGCATTGTTTGTGGTGAGAAAATAGAAAATGCTCAATATAGACTTAAATTGTTAAACAAAGATGTAAATACATCATATTTTGAGGAAAAATCAGCACACACATCTGATCTTTGAATATTTTTTTCTGATTCAAAGATTAAAAAACAAAGCATTGCGATGCCCTTTACCGCAGTGTTGACGCAATGTGATTTCTGCCCAGTGAATGTCAAAGTGAAGAAGTTCAACCAGGGGCGGGTAAACGGTGGCAAACAGTTTGGACCCAGATCAGGTCCGAAAAAATGGTCGGGCCCTATCAGGATCTTAACTGTTTGACATTCTGACATTATTTTTGAAATAATATCAAAAAAAATATTTAGAGAAAATCAGCGGACGACACAAAAAAAGCATGAAAAGTTATTTACATATCAATTGGTCATAAACATAATATCTAGTAATGCTTGCACAAGAAATATAATGCACAACAGCTACAACGTGTAGCATATCTTTTGAATTTAGAGTTACAGTTTTTGTGTGCGTTTAATATTACCCTTAATGTGCCAATCACAACAAAAGTCGTCTGCTTTTCTCGTCTGCTGACAAACAGTGTGGACCCAAATCAGACTGCTACTATAGGAGCAGTGTGTTCCGGATCAAGCTGTTTGCTTCTATACTTAATTCGTCAGTAATGTTAGGCAGTTATTTGCAGCAGACGACTTCAGCAGACAATATTTTCAGATGCATTTTTTTCTTGGCGTTTAAGGGTTATCTCTCTATCTACCAGACGCGAGTTCAACAATGCGAGCGCTTTCAAGCGCTCGTTGTACTGGTGTCAGGCTTTACACAATATGAATAAAGATAGGTACCAATCAACGAGCGCTCGGCGAGCTCTCGCATTGTTGAACTTACCTCAGATGAGTGTCATCTGCTAATAACCTTGGTTAACAGTTTGGACCCAGATCAGGTTTGACAAATATTCGAGCCTGATCAGGATACAAACTGTTTGACATTTGGATACATAGTTTTAAGTTTGAAAGAATTATTTTAAAAAAATATTTTGATGAAAAATCAGCAGACGAAATTACCAAGAAAACAGGTATATATAAAGTAATATTTGCGCAAAATTATGCACAACAGCTGCATTTTTGAATTTGGAGGTTTTGTGTGCAATCTGTCTATCAGATCCGTCTGCTGAAATCTTGGAAAGATCAGGACCGACAAACCATTGAGCCTGATCATGATCCAAACTGTTTGATTTTATTTTTGGAAGAACTTTTAAAAAAAAGGATGTTTTCAGAAAATCAACAGACGTCCAAAAAAGCATGAAAATTACCCAGACAGGTACTGAAGAAAGATACAGAGGCTTGAAGATTTGTGCAGTCATAAATTTCTGCTGGTGGTATTAGATAACACATGTTGTTGTTCCAAAGTACACTGACCCCTTGAAAAAGGTCAGGGTAATAAAAGTGATAAAAACCTTGTCAGCATAGACCTGTGAGTTGGTTGATGAATACTCTTACTCACCAGTCTCTGATGTCCAAGCCGAGAATTTCTACTTCCAAGTAAAGTTTATAAATTGCTATCTTAGAAAGATTATCAGTTTTACTAAAAATAATGACATTAGAGACTGGGGCCAGTCTATTCTACTCTCACTACATAGTTTTTGTGAAAGAAAAGAAAATAATCAGTACCTAAACTTTTTGCATGCATGTTTTTTTGCTATTGTGTCCTCTGCCGATATTTTTTTCCAAATCAACTTTTTAAATATTTTCAGGAGCAGCTTTAATATCATACAATTTGAATTCAGATCAGGCAGGATGTAGTCCAATTATCATTGGGTCTAAACAGGCTGCAAATGTTATCAGAAGATAGCACTAACATGCAAAGGGTGAATGCTGACCAATTTGAATTGTGTTGGAATCAACATTTTATGATGTGTACTTGATCTAAATTTACCCCAGTAATTCTCAAGAGATTAGCCAAAACGAATTTGAACAGCAGTTTCTGCAAATGATACCTGGCTAATTGGGTAACAATACAAAGACTACCAGTCTAACTGATAGCCCTATCAGAGAGGTAGACACTATAAGAATAAACAAGAAAAGATATGGCATTAAGTGCCATATCAATGAACTCGGCTTTAGCAGATAAAGAGTTCGTTCTTTCATTACATCACAA
Source organism: Loripinus fragilis (assembly GCA_964019695.1). NCBI lineage: Eukaryota > Metazoa > Mollusca > Bivalvia > Lucinida > Lucinidae > Loripinus > Loripinus fragilis. Next base: position 54,251,201 of record OZ026515.1, read on the forward strand.
GCTACATGTGAGTACATGTATCAACAAACCGAATGATGTACACAAACACAATCAATCAATTATTCACTCAATCAATCAATCATTTTTACATAAACAGCAATAAAAACTCCCTCCCTGATGAAACTATCTCCAGGTATTTATTCAAAGAAGGAGTCTTATAAGACAGAATCGCATAAGGCAAATCTTACCGTTTAAGACTGCTCATATACGCATGTAAGGAACTTATAGAGCATGGTTTTTGGCTCTGTATTTGAAAACAGAATAGACCTTGAGATTATCGAAATTTGCTTCATTTACCAGACGCCTATATAATGTTTAAAGCCGCGAGAACCCCGACTTTGTTAAAAACACGGACCACCCTGAGCGCCCGCGCAGTCCCATCGGCGCCCTTGTTTTTACATGTAGATTCAAATGTATGATAAAAGAAGTCGGGAAAACCGTCAGGTTTGATCAATTTTAAACTCTTTGTCGGACCAGATCTGGGACCAAACTTTCTGCTTATGTTATCAGCAGACGCTCGCTGATAGCAATGTTTAAGATCAAAGAAGCCGCTATGGGTTCTGTTGCACGACGTGGTAGCAATGACCAGTGACCTACATATCGGTCACTGCCTTGACGCTGGAAAGCGGATGTAGCACATTTATTAAACATAGGTTTCCGGCCGTGGGTAGATTCGGCTGGGTCGTTTTCGGCCTGGTTTTAGGGCGGGTCGTTTCCACATATTCTGATAGGATCTGATTGTTTTATAAACTTGCCAAAGTTCCGACTGCATTGATTTTTCCACGAAATCGTACATGCGCGCATTCTCGCAAGAGCGTTCACGGCTCTTTTCTGAAATAATTATTGTGTACACAAATAGGTGCTGACTTTCTTTTATTTATTTATTTTTTATATAAATTTCAAACGATCCGTCTGCATTAAACACTACCCAGGCCGAGTAACGAAAGCTCAAGAACAGACTGCACATGCGTGCATACTAGCAAGAACACTTACAGGGAAATAACTTACTAACAACAATCGGGCTAATAATGCTGTGGACAAAAATATGTACTGAAAAGAGAGCATTCCAGATCCGACTCTATTAAACGCTTGAATACTTGGAGTTTGCCTCTGTACTAACATAAGCAAATAAAGTTATCAACTATGTGCAGCAGACGACTTAAGCAGGCACCATTTGGACGAACATATGAGCCGAAAATTAGGTGCATAGACCCACATGATGGCTGTGCATGCATGATTACTTCACGCATGTTAAATGCATTACGGTATATGCCACATTTATGTTTATGTGAACAGCGTACACGCAGGAAGAATACAGAGACCGAAATATAGTGGATGGCTGCGCTTTCATGTTTAAAGGGTGTGATAAATTAAATGAGCTGGCCTATTACTATAACATTTACAAGAAATCTAATCAAGGAACGATGTGAAAGCGCCAGGTCATTCAGTTTATGACATGTATGCGTGACTGAGATATATCCTTATGCAATGACCAGCATGTGCACACTGCTGTTGGTTATACATGTAAGGTATGATAGCTCAACTTGCGACATCAAATTTCTGAGAACTAACTATTGCCCCTGTATTTAACAGAGTACACAGTCTTTTAAAATTCTAAAAGGCAGGTTTTATCATGAAACGGCTTATTTCCATTCATTGGAATACACTACGAGGCGTGGTTGACCTGATTAACAGCGATATTCATACGCGCATCACGCTGTTATGCAGAGTCCATTCATAGAAAACAATTCAATAAGAGTTACTGTTCCTGAAATGACCGAATAACCGTTAAAAAGTGACATGGGAGCTTCCCAGTTCCCCAAAACACCATTAACTCAGTAAAAGTTCAACTTTCGATTCAAAATCGGCAAAAAAAAAGACATATTTTTGAATAACTGCACTGGGGTTTATGTTTCACTCACTATCATTTCAAAGCAAACAGCCATTTTAACACGAACTATTTCTTCAAAGTGTAGAAATTTCGAAAACAGATATAACTCTCTAGAATAGCTGATATTGAACAGATCCCGAGTTCCAAAAAATGTAATCAGTTGCAGTTTTTTGTAACATGATAAAATTATCAGTAAGACGGGGGGGGGGGGGGTCCAGTCTAGATCTGTGCATGCAAACACCATTTTGTAGGGCTTGATCGGAGCTCAAACTGTTTGCAACTACAATGAGCAGATGACATTTTTGCATTTCATCTAACCTGATTTGGGTTCAAACTGTTTGCAAATGCAATCAGCAGATGACATTTTGCCAGGCCTGATCTGGGTCCAAAATATTTACAAATTTAATCAGCAGACAACGTTTCTTCTGGGACTGTTTTTAATGTAATCAACAGACGTTATTTGGTATGGCCTGATCTGGGTTTGAACTGTTTCAATTGGAATCAGCAGACGACATTTTGTCCCACATTATCTGGGTTAAAATGTTGCAAATTTAATCAGCAGATGGGCAACGTGTATTCTATGGAGTAGTCTTGGAGAAGAGTATTGGAGCGGAGTATTGAAGTGGAGTGGAGTCAGATTTTGGAGTGGCAAAAAAGACTCAAGTGCAGTTGTGATGTGTATATGGCCAAGTATGACGAACCTTCCAGTGATGAATCTTAATTGTCTCCACCTGCCATCACTGCACACACTATCCCATACCAACAGAATCTACCAAAGCTGTGAGACCAGTGCCCCCTAGCTACTACCAAATACAGTGTAGACTGTAGACCACAATCTTCCCAAGCTGCTCAGATATTTAACCAGGCTACCACCCATTTCTTTAACTCAATGAATATAATATCAAATCAATAAGATCTGAGCCACCATACTGCCACCAAATATTGTGTAAATCCACAATCTTCCCAGGCTGCCCAGATATTTAGCCAGGCTGCCACCTGTTTTCTGTAAATAAATAAATTTAATACTATCAAATCAATACGACCAGTGTAGCCCAGCTGCCACCAAATACAATATAAAACCACAATCTTCCAAAGCTGCTCAGATATTCAACCAGGCTGTCACCCCTTTCTGGACTCAATGAATATATCAAATCAATTACACCAGTGCCTCCCAGCTGCCACAAAATATAGTGTATAACCACACTCTCCCCGGGTTGCACAGATATCTTACCAGGCTGACATACCTTTTTGTAACTCAATGAATATAATATTATCATATCAATAATACCTATGCCACCCAGCTGCCACCAAAAATCTTGTTAAACCATAATCTTTACAGGCTGCTCAGATATTAAGCCAGGCTGTCATCCCTTGTTGTAACTCAATAAATATAATATTATCAAATCAAAAAGACCAGTGCAGTTGAGCTGCCACCAAGTATAGTTTTAAAACCACATCCTTCACAGCTGCTCAGATATTAAACCAGGCTGCCATCCTGTTATGTAGCTACATAATTATAATATCAAGTCAGTTAGAAAAGTACAGCCAAGCTGCCACCAAATATGTTGTGAAACCACAATCTTCTCAGGCTGCTCCAATATTTAACAAGGCTGCCACCTCTTTCTGTAACTAAACAAATATAAATCAGTTAATAAGAATAGTGCCACCCAGCTGCCACCAAATACCCTGTTGAACCACAAGCCTCTCAGGCTGCTCAGATATTTCACTAGGCTCCCACCCCTTTCTGTAGCTACATAATTATAATATCAAGTCATTAAGCTGCCACCGTAAATGGTGTAAAACCACAATCTTCTCAGGCAGCTCGAATATTTAACAAGGCTGCCACCCCTTTCTGTAACTCACTAAAATATAATATCAAATCAATAAAACCAACTCAGCCCAGCTGCCACCAAATATGGTGTAAAACAATATCCCTTCCAGACAGCTTAGATATTAAACCAGGCTGCCACCTATTTCTGTAACTCAATGAATATAATATTATCAAATCACTAAGACCATGGCCGCCCAGCGGCCACAAAATATTGTGTAAAACCAAACTCTTCCCGGGCTGCTTATATTTCTAACCAGGCTGCCACCCCTTTCTGTAAATCAATGAATTTTATATTATCAAATCAAGAAGACCAGTGCCGCCCTGCTGCCACCCAATACTGTGTAAAGCCACAATCTCCTAGGCTATCAGATATTTAACCAGGCTGCCACACCTTTCTGTGACTCAATCAATATATTATCAAATCAATTAGACCAGTGCCACCCAGCTGCCACCAAATATAGTGTAAAGCAACACTCTTCCCAGGTTGCTCAGATATTTAACCAGGCTAACATACCTTTTTGAAACTATATGAATATAATATTATCATATCAATAATACTTGTGCCGCCCAGCTGCCACCAAAAACCCTGTTAAACCACAATCTTTACAGGCTGCTCAGATATTTAGCCAGGCTTTCATCCCTTGTTGTAACTCAATAAATATAATATTATCAAATCAATAGGACCAGTGCAACCCAGCTGCCACCAAATTTAGTGTGAAACCACATCCTTCAGAGGCTGCTCAGATATGTAACCAGGCTGTCATCCCTTACTGTTACTCAATGAACATAATATGTATAAATCCATTAGACCAGTGCCACCCAGCTGCCACCAAATGCCCTGTTAAACCACAATTTCCCAAAGGCAGCTCAGATATTTAACCAGGCTGCCACCCCTTTCTGTAGCTACATAATTATTATATCAAGTCAGTAAGAAAAGTGCAGCCCAGCTGCAGCAAAATGTGGTGTGAAACAATCTTCTCATGCTGCTCGAATATATAACCAGGCTGCCACCCCTTTCTGTAACTCAATAAATATTATATCAAATTAATAAGACCAGTTCATCCCAGCTGCCACCAAATATGATGTAAAACAATATCCCTTCCAGACAGCTTAGATATTTAACCAGGCTGCCGACTCTTTCTGTAACTCAATGAAAACAATATTATCAAATCACTAAGACCAGGGCCACGGCCACCTAGCCGCCACCAAATATGGTGTAAAACCACAATCTTCCCAGGCTGCTCATATTATAACATTACCAGGCTGCCACCCCTTTCTGTAACTCAACGAATTTAATATTATCAAATCAATAAGACCCATGCAGCCTAGCTGCCACCTAATTCTGTGTAAAACCATATTCGTTCATAGGATGCTCAGATATTTAACCAGGCTCCCCCTTCCTTTAACTCAATAGATATGATATTACCTAATCAACTTTTTAAAACTGCTCCGGGAAGTGCGGTGGAGGGAATGGGCAGTGGTTGGGGTGCTCTGAATTTTTTATCCATGAGCAAGATCTTTTGCCACTCCAAAATTTGACTCCACTCCAATACTCCACTCCAACGCTCCGCTCCAAGACACTACTCAATAGATTACACGGTACCCAGCAGATGCTACAAGTAGGCAAAGCATTGTCGCACAGGAAGTCCGCTAGCACGAACTAACCTGTCGCCTTTCGCTCGGTGCACACTGGGATTGAACCGCCATTTTCATTAAAAATATATTATGCAATCACTGCTTGCATGACTGAGGGCTTTACATTTAGAAAATATTGACTAAATGAGAAATGACCAACTGTCAAAAATTTAACTTTTTTGCTATTTTAACAATTAATTCTGTCACTCCCGGAGTGCGAGAATTGAACGGGACTAGCCAAATATCGCTAATTACCCATAATGCAAAGGGCGAAATGCGAGAGATCTAGATGAGGTATCGTCAGGTCTTGCGAGAATGGTAGGCAAAGATCATAAATCATAAGAACTTTTCTAATCTTTTGTTACAAACATTAAGAGACAGACCCTTTAGTAAGGCCTCTGAAACTCTGCAATTTAATAGCCAGAGAATGCTATTACCTTGATGGTTCAAAGATCAGGTCAAGTACATCTAAATAGCGCCATAAAATAGCCATTAAGTCTGTCTAGCAGTAGTCTAAGAGCGCGAGCTCATCACACTTTCAATGTGCAAATTGTATGCCATTTTCATTTCCAGTTATTTATTTATTCCCGTAATTTTTCATGCTATTTTGTCGTCTGCTAATATTTAAATAAACTTTAAAAGAAACTTTCAGAAATGCAATCAGAGTGACAAATAGTTTGGATCCAGGTCAGGCCCAAAATTTGTCGGGTGTGATCTAGGTCCAATCTGTTTAAAAATGTTATCAGCAGACGATGCAGACGACAGCTAATTTTGTTTATTAGAAGCTCAAGGCTAATATTTTCTTTAAAAATAGAAATAATCGGCGGCTATAATAGCAACATTTTGTCTATTTGAGTCAGTTTAGGAGATTTGGTATTCATGACAGCTACACTGGCCTTGTTTCACATGTGGGGGCAGTGAAGCCGTCTAGGGAAGACTCAGACGAGCATAGTCTAGCTAGAGCTTACACTACTAGGGAGCGAGTCATTTGAAAAGGACATATAAAGGCCCCTCCAGATAACTACACATGCTCATATTAAAGGGTGACATTATGCATACAAAATTCCATATACCATTCAGCAACAATGGTCATGTCAAGATGGTCAGTCAATCTAGCAGCAAGCTTGATTTAGTGGTTTACCAGTACTTGGTGAGGATACTTTCGGTTAAATTATGGGAGCGGGCTGGGGTCAATCTCACGCCCCCTGGATGCAGCCTGTTGTGTATTGTTCAATGATCAGCACACTTTGTGTTCAATGATCCATACAATGACAGCTACAATTCTAAAATAATTTAGCGTTTTCTAGCTTGTTGATGCCAGGATAACAAAATATAACGTATTTCTTGTACCAAGTAAGACCAAGCATCTACAGAATATTAAAAGCGTCTGATGAGGGGTTAGCCTTTGTTCAATGATTGCTTTATTCCTCTACATCCCAGTCAACACTTTTTAGTCATGTCGGAAGATTAACTGTCTTCATTGGTTGGACCAGAACTAGATCAAGACCGACGCCCTGGTCCAAAACTGCTTGCAAAATTTATCAGGGGACAGAAAACTGCAAAGATTTAAATTAATACAAGTATATCAAATTGTATGCTGCGCATTGCTCTGTTGATTTTGAAATAATCAACTTTGAAAAATAAGTTCAACAGCGCAAAACAATTGGGTTCCAGGTTAGGCCCCATGCGCAGATCCAGAGGGGAAGGGCAGTGGGTCCTGAGCCCTCGCCCTCAACACACACTGGAAAATCACTAATTCTATATATTTCCAAAAGGAAGTAGCAACTGGTACCCGCCCCAGCTTCTGGCAAAAAGTTAGACCCTCCCCTGGAATATGTTTGACCCCCATAAAACCTTAGAAAATTATTGTCCTTGAAAACACCAGTGGACCACTCTTTATAAAAATAAGTTGAAAGCTAAAAAAAACATTGTCAAACTTCTAAATGTCAGTCGGGCTCATGGACGCCCCCCCCCCCCTTCCCACGTACGAAAATTCCGGGACTTATCTGGGGTCGAAACTGTTAGCTACTTTTAACCTTTAAGCTTGCGACTTCATAGCTTAGAAATTAAATATGAAGCATTATTCTATATGCCCAAATTCTGCATTTGACACTCCAATTGCGTTTCTTAAAGAAATCAACTGTCTACAACCAAACAAAAACATGCAAAATTACTCAGCATGCACATCATAATTTACTTACGATTTTTTGGCAGTGTGCAAAATAAAACATCATTTCCTTTCATACACTCTGTTCTTACTACTCTGTTCCCTGATTAATTCGAAATCTTTCGCACTGGGTCAGAATAATGTGCAATACAAGACTGGATAGAATATAATTTATTATGGCCTGGCTTATCAGTAGAATAAACATGTCCCAGAGAAATGGTCTGGTTTGATAAAATAACTTGAGATGGTCCATTGTATATCAAGGGGTCACAGACTACAGTTTCTAAATAAAATAGTATAGCTTTAAGTTTATATATCATTATCTATTTAGCAAACAGCATAGACCCTGATGAAATGCCACGTTATATGTGGCATGTCAACATGCAAATTTTAACTGTTTGCCAAAGGTAGGCACAATGATAGGATGCTCAACTTTAAAATGAGGGGTGGCTGGTTCCGCCTCACCAGAAGGTCCAGTGTTTGCAAAGATTATTAATAGATGACAAAGCAACGGCCAGGTTTTCAAAAAAAATCGAATATTTTGGTTAGCCTTCAGTTGTGCATACGAGCAGTGAAGGCTCTGGCTAGTCTGCGCATTGGCACCAGCGTTTGCGGCTTGAAACTGTGATATCTACCACATTCAGTCTCATGTTCTTGTTTACATAGTTGATGGTGCAAAAAATGTCGCAAAAAACAACAGAAAATGTAGTCTGTTGCATTTTGTTCACGTTGGTCTTGATCTAGATCTAACCCGTTTGACACAGTTATAAACGTGTTCCTGAAACAATATTTGAAAAAAGTCAGTAGACGACAACACACGCATGAACATTTACCTAGCATGCACAGAGCTATTGAGCTTGTGTGCAAACATAATAGACTTAGATCAGTTGGTCTTAAGAGCAGTCTATTTTCAAAGTTTTCTAAAGTACAACAGCGGACATAAAAAACGACGACTGTTTGCAAATGGTATACATCATGAAAGAAAGTGTTAAACGTACTAAATATGGACAGCTAGGGCTTAGCGATTAGTGTATCCTCAGATAAGACTGTTCCTCATTGGTAAAGTGCTTGACTCAAGATCAAGGCGTTGTGTTTTCTCAGCCAAAACGAGTTAACTTCACCAATTCGGTCTTTTTTGTGTCCCATCCCCATTTCAGCATGTAAACAGTGTATTTTCTAACGCTTTAAGGTTTACAAGTTTAGTTTAGGTTTATGTCTTAACGACCCAGAAAAGCATTGGAAATGGTCAATAGTCATTCCTTACGACGGTTATCAACAGCAAGTGCCCTCGAAATTGCCAAAAAATGCTGTCCCATCGCCATAGTATGTAATTTTAAGAATGTATTATACTCAAATGGTTGTTTTTATAAGCAATTTTCAACTTTATTTTAATGACGCACATATACGCCTTTCTTTTAATGTCCCTCATTTGATTAAAAAGTGAAATTCAAATATTTTGTTGTACTGATACTTAATGTCCTACAATTTAATGTGAATTACGTTACCAATTTAACCATCCCACAAATTACAAACCATTCATATTAAGCTCACTACAAACATCTCTATGCTAAGAGGATTAATATGTGTATGGACAAAAAAAAGAATCTTGGGAAACATTTTTTTATTTTTCGCAGATGAAAAGATATCTGAGGTTGTCTAAAAAAATCTGCAGTTTTGTGAATTACGTTACCCTATGTGTATTATTTGTATAAGAAGAGGTACAAATATTGCAATAGAAGCCAGTGTAAGAACTATAATCTTACTATATAACGAACCATACAAGAACTTTACAAGAAGTTGTTTGCATAGAAAAAAATAAGTGGAAACATAGATTTGTAAATTACGTTACTGTGAATTACGTTACTGCAATTTTACTAAAATCCAAATACCTCTCTAAATGCATACACTAGCTGAAACAAAATGTTTGTTTTTAATCAAAGCAAATCTGTCCCAGCTAATTAAGATCAATTTAAACCATATTACAGTTGTCAATTTACTTTAACAAGAATTGACCTTTTTGCTTTGGGTACATCAACTTCCCTGTTCATGTAACTTACAAAGATACTCATTATATCAGCACAACATATGCAAAGGAATCTGTTTGAAAAACAAAATCGAATAGTGGAAATCTCTAAGGGATTGTGCGTATGGTTTTTGAAATGAGCTGGATTAAACATAAGTAACGTAATTCACATGCAGGTAACGTAATTCACTTTCTACAAAAAACCTAGATCAGTTCAATCAAAGGGCCTAAGGCAACAAATCGGAAGTGATTATAAGTTTCTGACTTGTTGTTCAATTATTATTTTCCCTTTTCAAACCATTTTATCTAGTTGCTGCTACCACTGGAGGTTTATTGGTGAGTTTATGTGTATACTTTGAAATTGGCACTCTCACTTTTGCATCCTGGTCCATTCCAGTTGATCACAGTGACCTCAAATGTTCCCATGACTTACTTTGCGGATAACTTCTATGGTTTATATAATAGATAAAATAGTTAACTTGAATTTATAACTTCTTATCTTCAATTGAGTTGAGCTGATTTGCTATGCGAATTACGTTACCATGGATATTTTGCCATTTTTCTGAAAAGGGTGTATCTTTGTGAATGATGCAAACTTTGCTTTTTGTAATATATGTACATGAAAAGGCATTTATTGAAGTTAGATTATTTATTCTGCAATGTCTTACTTTGTAGTGAGCCACAAAAGGTTTTCAAATATATTGAATATTTTAAATCCTCTTCTATATTCATATTTTAAGTGTCATTCCATCAAGATTAATGAAACTAGATGCAACAGCTTACTTCCAATGTACAAAGGATGGTGTAAAAAGTGTTGAGCAACACACTAGAACCTGATATTTGGCAGAAAATTATATGTTTCTATGCAGGAAATAAGACCAGAGTGTAAGGTATGTGAATTACGTTACCGACCTATTGGCACAATGTTCCTTATACAAGAATACAATTTATTATTTCCAATACCAAAGAAGTACGAACTTTTTAATATTCATCCTCTACTGTTTCAAAACCAATATTTTTTTTCTGGTCAACTCTTGAAATTTGATGGATAAAATTAAAACAATAATTGTAAGCATAGAATTACAATAATTGAATTCCACTGTCAATCCATAACAAACCTGCTGAGACCATGTTGAGAAGCTAAAAACTTTATATAAACTCTACATAATAGGCTTATTTGATCAACAAGAGATCCAAGTAGAAGTGCATGCTATAAAAGCTCTTAAATATTTCAGTCTTGTAAGAAATTTGGTATGTACAAGTATAATTCATCACAGTAACGTAATTCACATTCAAATTCAGTGGTGCTCTTTATGAAGCTGAATGAATTAAAATTTTGGATGCGCACTTTTTTAGACATCATTATCTAATTGACCTATGCCAATAAGTAAAGAAATAACATAAAAATGAAAATCTAAGCCAAAAAAATTGTGGGACAAAAATTGGCTGCAATTGGTGAACCTAACTCGTTTTGGCTGTTCTAGCCTTATCGGCGGCACTGTGTTGTGTCCTTGAGCAAGACCCATTAATCCCTGTTAAGCCCATCTCGATATAAGTGAAAAATCAATTCGGCGTTCGTAGGTTCTCGAAATTCGTTACAGGGGATTCGGGAAAAGGCAATACATGGAAAGAGGGTGCAGAAGGCAGTTTGTAACATTTCACTTGATTAAATAACTGCCATTATTATTCCAAAATTTGAGCTACGTGCATTGAGTGGCTTTTTGCCCCCCCACCCCCCCCCCCCTCTATGAGGCTTAAATATAAAAAAAATGTTTTTCACAAATTTGTTCTTATTTTGTATATTAGAACAATAACCAAAGTGTAAAAGTCTCAAATTACTTTGACTTTTACCGTTGCTATGGTAACAAAATGGCCGCCAAAATAGGCTGAAAATATGAAATTAGTCATTTCGGAACAAATTTGAGAGGTTTGAATAGCCACGAAACACAACATATTAAAAGGAGTTTTGGTATTTAGCTCTGCTGATATCTAATTTTTTTAAAAATCGGTCGCCAAAAGCCTTAAATTTGGTCAAAAATGACAATTTTTCTATTTTAAGCCTATTTTGTCGGCCATTTTTGTTACCATGGCAATGGTAAAATTAAAAAAAATCAGTTATTCTTCTAGTAAACCGATCGAAAAAATGTCGAAAAGCAATTTTCAGTTTTTTGGCTCTGAAGGGGGCCAAATTAGCCCCTTAATGCACATACCCCTTTGAATTTCCTCTATATATTGCCACCAATGTGACAATTGTTATTTGTTGTCATTCTCATGTTTCATGATGAGATTTTAGAACGTGTCTCATCATGTTTTCTAAAACTAAGATCATGTTAGTTGATCATGTTTTAAAAACATGTTTGATCATCGAACAAGATTCCAGGTTGAAATTAACTTTGTGCTCAGTAAAAGTATTGATTAATTCTGATATTCACTGTAAACATGGTAAAAGTTTTCAAAAAAGAGAGGAATAAATAGATATCAGTTACACATTCAAACATGCTAGAATATAATGCTTTATGCTTAGCAGTTCTGGATTGAAAATTACATACTCATGTTCAGTAATGTCTGAAATGTGCTTGTATCACCAACAACCCCATGTGTGTTGTTTGTTCAAATAGAAGGGTGTGATGATAAAGAAGAATAGAAGGGGAAGGAGCAGAGAAGCCCATTTTTAATACATTCTGAAATGGCTGTAAAAACTAATCGAACAATAAAAATATATCAGTTATGAAATGTGCATGTTTTTGTTTATCAAATATGCTTAAAAATTTAAACATGTTCAAACATGACTGGACATGAAAGCACCCACCATTCTTCGGCCAACATTATTCCATGGTCATTTTGATACAAAGGGTGTGACGAAATAGAATTTCTACAAGAAAGAGAACAAAGACGCATTGATAAATTCAGAAAATAACTGTAAAAGCTGATAGAATAAAAAAAAAATAGAAAAAAGATCTTTAATACAGCACTTCTGTACGTACTAGCCTCTGTGATGTATATATTGGTTATAGTTGGCTGACTTCTTTTAAAGTTAAGGAATGGACATTGCATAACATTGAGTTAGCTGGTGATACTACAAGAAGAAATGTCTGCTTGGTTTTATGTTTGAACATGGCTATACAAATCACAATTCGAAAATATTTAAACATGTCTTAATATCTCAACATATATCTGATTTAGTTTGACTTATTTTTTTAAAACAAAATGTTATAACATGTTTGATCATTTTATCAAAATGATCTGATGATTTTTAATATGTTTCATGTGGACCATGGTGCCATTTACCGCATATGTTAAATAATTTTGAACATGTTCATAACATTTTCAAATTATGTTCAACCATGTCCATATATCATGTTTAAACATGTTTTCAACATGTTCAAACATGTTTCAATTATGATATTTTCGCTCTGGAGGGAGCACCCTAATCAGGGTAACATTCCATTCAGGGTAACATTCCATTTCTTCATTTGACATTTATTAAACTTCAAGCATAATAACATTGACCTATAATATCCAAACGTGACTGATACTGCAAATAGTAATAAGTTCAACTGAAAGGTCAAATGAAACAAAATATCAGCGATTTTATTTGTATTCTCGTTAATGTATTATCATTTCTACTTTTTATCAAATTCAAAACGTTTCGTCTACCGTTGGTAGTATATTGACAACATTCTTTGAAAAAATTGAAATAGAATTCCCCTTTTAAAAAACTGTCCAAAAGGATTCCTGTCCCTGATAGTGAACTCAAATTTTCTCTGGACTTACTATGCTGATAGCTCTTTAAGTGTCTACAATTGATAAAACAAAATTAAAATAAATGTAATACTTTCACCATAACTGATTACATTTTCAATGTGAATTACGTTACATAGAACATGTTGGTGCTTTTCTAATAGATGTGTATTTTGTGTATATTTCAAACTTTAATTCTAATTAAAATAATAACTGAATTTGTGTTTGGTGAATCTGAGTACTCACTTTCATTTCTTGTGTCACTAGTTTTCGGGAATATAAAAATTAAACGTTTTTGCCTATTCTTATATTTTGATGCATTCTGTATGCAAAACAAATAAATCCAAAACATTGGCTCACCAATAATATGCAATAGTAATGTTAATGCAAAGCTAAACACTTGAGTCTGATAGTTTGAAGAGAAATATTTGTTTACTGAGTAAAATCAAGATTACCTAGAATGTGAATTACGTTACCAACGAATTGCCATATACGTGGATTTCTTGAAGCAAAAAATGCAATTTATTATTTTCAGTACCATTAAATGTATGTAAGTTTGATATTAACATATATTATCGTTTTCCTCAAAAAGGATAAGTCTTTCACACTTAGATTGCATCACTTGAAATATTCTTTGTAATTATAGAATTACAGCTAAAATGTAAGTGTGTGTGATTAGGAAATACAACAATCACACACTGCAGACCAACCAAAAGGCACATTGATGAAGAGGGACAGAACATTAACAGAAACAAGACATCTGCAAGACAATAAAAGCAAAACAAATAGCTCTCTCTCTCTCTCTCTCTCTCTCTTAAAGTTGTTTGCAAAACTAGAAAGGACACAAAATAATGCATGCCTAAACAAACACAGAGCCCCCACAAACAACTGAAAGTACATTAAACAATAGACCACTCTTAGAAGGCACAGCAGCTTGCCTAAGCTACCAGTGGGCTTCAAATGTATTTTACTTGGGCCAAAAAAGCTCTCAAAATTATCTTGTCAATGAATGTGTTGAGTACAATTGGGAATCAGAACAATGTAATTATCTCTAAAACTCAATACTGTTAACAAGCTGAATGATATACCAGATTGCATACATTTTTACATACTAAATCCAACTAGATCAAAGGCACCCAGTGAAAAAATATACATAGAATAAAAAATAACTATGAAAATCCATAGATTAGCTCAAAATGTGTTAAATCATTTGTCTGTATTTGTAATACATATGATATTTAGCTGCTTTATGAAAGGGTTATAGCTGCCAAAATACGCTGCTGAAGCTACTGTAATAATGGAAGAGGAAATTGGACAATCATAGCTATGTTGGAACCATATTAGTTGATTTGTCCTAGGCCTTTGACTGTCTCCACCATGACTTTTGATAAAAGCACTTTATCTTAAAAAAAATCATTCAAACATCCCAGATTATGGCTAAAATTACATAAATATAGAAAGATTTACAAGTACATCAAGGTGGACTATGATGGCATGAAAGAAGAGCTGAGCTCCTTCCATGAAGAATTCAGAACAAGAGCAGACACTGACGGCGTCGAATCCTTATGGACCAGCTTCAAATCTCAAAACTTCATGGACACCTACATTCCATCTAAGACCCTCCGTGGCAATAAAATACAGAAACCATGGATTTCCAGAGAAGTGAAGAGCCTAATGTGGAAAAGAAAGAAACTCTTCAACAGACAGTGTAAGACTCGAAATGCCAGAGACATCAGGCTATACAAACAGACCAAGGCCAAAATACAGCAGGCAGAAAGAAAGTCGTGCTTGAGCTTCGTTGATCAAATCATTGACATTGGATCACCAGATCAGGAATATTAACCCAAGCAGAAGAGGTTTTGGTCATTCTTCAAATCCCTTCGCAAAGACACGAGTGGTATAGCACCCTTGAAAGAAAATGGAAGACTCCATGAGGACGCAAAGGATAAAGCTGACATCCTAAATAGACAATATGAGTCAATATGGACTAGAGAGGAGATCAGGTGAGCGCTTCATGACCTGCAGTTCCTCTAGTTTACATAGGTTAAGGCTGATGCAAAAGCTATATTGGCTTTTTTGTGGAATTCTCCAAAACTATAATATCTGACAACTTCTCACTATAGGCCAGGATTAGTGGTAGAGTGCTCGACTGGAGACCGCGGGTTCGAGCCTCACTGGTGTCGCTGCGTTGTGTCCTTGAGCAAGAACATTAATCCTAGCTTAGTACTGGTTCAGCCCTGGAAGACCCGTCCCTTTATAACTGAAAGATTGTTGATGGGACATAAAGAATCAAATAAAACAAACAAAACCAGGATTACCCAGTGCCTGTAGATAAGCATGACAGTTATTAAAATTTTACCCCACCCCCCTGACCCCGTAGTGGGGAACAGAGGTCAAATATTTAAGTTTCGCACTAACTCCCTCAGTTGTCAATATTTTTTAATGAAATTTGGCATGCAGGCAGAAGTACAATAAATATGAAACATATCAAACTTGATTATTGTTCCAAAACCTGGATTCGACCCCCTGGGTGGACTTAGGGTAGGGTCAAAATGTTGAAATTCAACTGTTTCAGAACATGTTCATGTTGCATATCAAGTTAAATGGAATCATGAATGCAGCATCATGGTAGCAAATACTTGGCAAGCAGCCCCCCAACCGAACCCTGGGGGTCAAAATTCAACTTTTCAGAACATGGTCATGTATCATATCATATTTAAGGGAATCACTAATGCACCCACAAGGTTGAACATATTTTTCCACTACCCCCACCCTTGAGATGGGGTAAATTAGTCAAAATTCAACTTTTTCAGAACATGGCCATGTTGCATATCAACTTAAATTGAAGCACAAAGTATAGCAACATGGTATGTAATATTTTGCCCGCTGCCCCCTTACCCTCCCCCCTTGACCCTGGGGATGGGGTCAATAGGTCAAAAGTCAACTTTTTCAGAACCTGGTCATGTTGCATATCAAATTAAAGGGAATCACAAATGCACTCACAAGGTAGCAAATACTTTGCCTACAGATTCCCCTAACCCCCTCCCCCCACCCTGGAGATGCGGTCAATAGGTCAAAATTCAACTTTTTCAGAACATGGTCATTTTGCATATCAAACTAAATGGAATCACGATATATAGCAGCAAGGTAGCAAATATCTTGCCCTCAGACACCCCCCCCTGACCCTAGGAATCAAAAGGTCTAAATTCAACTTTTTCAGATTATGGTCATGTTGCCTATTATCAAATTAAAGGGAATCACGAATACAGCAACATTGTAGCAAATATTTTGCCTGCGCACCATACCACCCACCCTGGGGATGGGATCATTGTCCTGTTGCCTATCAAATTAAAGGGAATCACAAAATGCAGCAACATGGTTGAAATTGTACAGGTTAGTTTATTTTTATTCAACTAACCACTGAAAACTAGCTGGTAGGCATTTAACTTTGATCTGTATGATACCCAAGGTGAACTTAGGGGTTAGAGAAATTTTTTTATGTTTTGTGATTTATAAGTTTCTCTAAAATGAACCTTGGCTGGGGATATAACCTAGACAAATTTGCCTTGTTTGACTTCTGTTTTGTCAGGGGACACATCCTATTTTCTGAATTCTAGTCTATTACACAGTGCTCTACAAACATTGGTGCTGTATTCAGTATGTCTGGTCATACCAGTTTTATAAATATTTGGATGTTATAAATGTTGTAGCTCCTGTTCATTACTTATGTGATGTTTTTTTCTTTGTAGTGGGAAAGGAGACAACACTTGAAAGATGAAAACATATATTACCCATATTATGGTCAGCTAGAAGATATCTAAGAGACCTTGTATTCAGAGAATTCTGAAGATTGTCATTGCTACTCTGCATACTCTTGGAAGTGACTATCAAATTGCTTGCACAACATATTTGTGGATTTGAACAATCAAATCATTGTAAAAATTGGCTTGAAGAAGGCGCTAAAGAGATCTGTGAAAAATTAATGTGCATACCTTGCAGTTATGCTCATGTCAGAGAATTCACACCTCCACATATTGTTTAAATGGAAAGTATTTTGGTATCTGTAGAACTGACTTGGTGACACTCAATATCTGTATAGAGAGAAGCATTACAGCAATACCCACTGGTACGGGTTATTTCCTGTGTTCCATTTATCCACAAATGAAAGAAAAAACAGTCCCTATGTAAATCATTACTGTAGTGCGACACAGATGGAGTTATAAGGCTTGTACCCTGTTCAACGTCATTCAGTGTTAGCATTTACATCCTATATATCCATATAGTCTGCAAAACTATCTTCAGGAGTCAGGAAGGGCAGGATGAGACCAAAATGTTAGATGCATTGCTATGCCACAATGCTAAATGCATTGTTATATACAAGCATCCTTAACCAAAATATGCCAAGAGAAATTAAGAACTTTGTGGGAGTGTTTTGTAAATGGCTAGTTATTTTAAGGCCTTTCTCGTTAACAGCTGCCACTTAACAACAAGTAAATATCTGTTTTGACTTCAGCTCACTGGACAGTCTCTGTACATGTTCATATACTAACATCTGTAGTTGTGTAAAGGTGAACTTAGCAACTGAATCGCCTATTAGATACTCGTGACAGATTCTTCTAACAATGAAGTAATTTCAAATGGGAGTAAAATATGAGAAGAAAAATCCAAGCCATTTATTCTTGAAGAGAATTACATATCAAAAGCATTTGCAGAGACTGGCAATATTCATCTTCTCATCTTTGGTAAAACTATTTGGAATTCTAAGGTGCATTTTTAGCTCGCCTGAGCTATTGTGATCCTATGATGTCCGTTATCCATCAGTCTGTCTGTCCGTTTGATATATGTCAACAATTTCCTTTAAGCAACATTCCCTTTGATAGGCCAATTGTTCCTTTGTTATTATAGTAATTTACAAATCGGCTTGCGACCATACAGGGTATCTGGAATGGCTTAGAAGCTACGGTAACGCCACAGCATCATAGCTCTGACGCTGCACGATCGTGGGTGATGCAATTGTGCAGCATAACAGCTACTTAAGCTGTCCACTGTGTGGCGTTGCTGTGCGTTCTAACTGATTCAAGATAGGCCATACATTAGCAAGCAGATTCGTAAATGTATATCAGAGTAGCATTATATAGGGAATACATAAAAAAAGCCTGAAACCACTAGGCCTAGAGCCTTAATATTATGTTTGTAGTATCATCTAGTGAACCTTTACCAAGTTTGATAAAATTATGCCTCTGAGGGCCAAAAATCATCAGGCTCTGCTGTGGAGGTCACATGTTTTACTAGTTGAGGTTCTACATACTGTTAACTTTATGAACATAACCCACGTAAAGTTAAAGTGAAACTGCTGAGTGCTGATCATCATAATTCATAACTGGACTTTGAGGAGCTATGCTTTCCTATACTTTTACATGTATATAATTCATTCTCAGGTGAGGGACACAGGGCTCTCTGGTTGTTAATGTCATAAATTATGTTATAGCATTTAACTCTTTGATGGTATTTAACTCCTTGACTGCAAATGTCAACTGTTGATAACCCTTTGCAAACAGTTTATACCTAGATCAGGACGGACACAACAAATTGAAAGACCTGATAGGAACCAAACTGTTTGACATGGGTTGTGATGCTAAGAAATTTTAAGTAAATTTGTCTCCACTGCATGCTTTGATGATGCATTGACTATCAAACAGGTTTTTTGTAGTAGCATGCATTACGTTATCACACCTATGTAATCAATATAGTTGGTTTCATATATTTTGGTTCGTAATCTGCTGATTTTTTCTAAATCAAGTTTTTCAAAAAATCTTTCAGACTGTCAGACAGATTGGAACTAGTTCAGGCCCAACATTTTGTCCAACCTGATCTGGGTGCAAACTGTTTGCAAATGTTATCAGCAGATGCTTAATACTGTTTCAACCCAGGAAGATAGGAAATTGTCCAGAAATGACTAGATTTTGTTTTTGACTAGGATGTTATGCATAAACAAAAAATGTAAAACCACAACACATTTGCATGTGCCATATGTTTCGAACAGTTCATGTGACTGTGACAGCAACAACAAAATATTCAATGCACTTTTATAAGTTTTATATTTAACATGTTGTCAGCTCATTTTTAATTCACATGGGCTCAAGGTCATCATCCCTTGTTTATCTACAATTTTCTTTAAATAACATCAGATCTCCTATTAAAACTGGTTGTAGGAATTCCACTAAATGTCACAGGAATGATCTTTTCATCTGAATTTCAAACATATTGGGTCCAGACCAAACCCACTGTTTTTATCAGGTCTGATCTGAGTACAATGTGTTTGCAGAGGTCATGAGGGGAGGACACTAGTTGGCAAAGAGCTAAAATTTTGTGTATTAAAATGGAATTGAAGTTATAAATAAAATAATAAAAGATGAGATAATATTGTTTTAAAACTGTTATTAACAATGAATATTAAAGGAAACAGTCAAAAAAACTTGATTTATATCAGAATTTAAACCTGCGGTGTCATGAGATAAAACTACAGTATTCTTAGCAGTTGGTTTTTTTACCCACTGAGCTATTTTTACATGTATAGGAAACCTCCAAATATCTTAAAATAGGCATTTTTCACTTGCCCTGCAGCTTAAGACACTGGTAAATAGGAGTTTTAGAGTGGATTTTTCGAACCCTGAATCATATTGGTATATTTACATAAATACATTGTTGAACTGACTGAAAAAACTTGGACAAACAGTATTCTATAAAAAAGCTAAATGTTGATGAACACCATAATAATAACAAATCTCAGTTGTTGTATAAACACATTCAAAGATAGTTGAGAATCATTCTAAACAAAAAAATATAAACTGATCACAATAGGTACTTTATACAAGTATTTAATATTATTATCATATACTGCTTTCATTATGGGTTACCCTTTTCTATGAAAAATAATATAGTTCTTTTATGGTTATGCTACTTTCAAAAGCTGTTGTATAAAATTATTCCTGTATAAACAAAATTGCTATTATATCAAGGAGATGGATACCTTGCTATATTGTTGTATAAACAGTTTATACATTTCACACAGATCACTTTACGCCCCAAAATACAACTTTTTGAGCACACAGCAACATGCTTATCATGTGTTTTATTTACTTCCTGGTTTTATTCTGTTTGCAATTTTGTGACACGCATGAACATGAATTACAATTATCTCACTACAATATATGAAAGTATTTTTGCCCAAATGTACTAATTTCTGGTAGAAAATATATATTTCCAATTTTGCTAATAATTTGTTCATGGTAAAAATAAAAAAAACCCTGTAAATAATTGGATAATGTAGTTAATGTTAATGTTTACATTGTTATCTATATTTCACCCAGTATGCCACAATATTGCAAACTGAATAAAACCAGGAAGTAACTTCAAAACGACTGATAAGCATGCAAGCTGTATGATGTGGCGTAAAGTGATCTGTGTGAGATGTATAAATTGTTCATACAACAATATAGCCAAAGGTATTCGACTTCTTGATAAAAAAGCCATTTGAAAAATGTCATACAAGTAAGAGCTTTTGAAAGCAGTTAGCCCTTATCATGCATCTTTGAACCCACAGTATTGAGTAAATTTGTTAAATCTTGGTATGCAAGAAATTTATAATGAAATATGTAGTCTGTTGATTTATTTCAAAATTTTGAATTTAACTTTGCAAAAAAAAATCTTTTAGGAATACTATTAAGTTGGTGTCATAGTTTGAATCCATTTCAGGCCCAACATTCTTTCAGACCTGATCTGGATCAAGACTGTTTGCAAAGGGATAACCAGAATGCCTGGTGGTAGATGTTTAACCTGATCTTTTTCCCCTTCCTTATTTTTACAAATGTTTGTTAGGATAACTGAAACGCTGAATGATACTTAACTGGTTGGCATGCTGTGTAATTTCTCATAATTTTTGTCATCTGCAGATATATTTTTGACCCAAAGGAACTTTGTGGGACATAAAGTAATTACACTGTCTGTTCGTCCATCCTTCCCGCTTTGTGTCTGCCGTATATCTCCTATTTTCTTTGACGTAGGAATCCCAAATTCGGTATGTGCATGCATCTTAGGATATTCGATAAGTAGGTGTAGCATACCAACCTTGGGTCTCTGTGATCTTGACCTCTGACCTAGTTTTTAGAATCGACATTGAGCTCCTAGATTCTTTGAGGTAGGATTTCCAAATTTGGTGTGTGACTGCATCTTGGGATGGGAGAGTGTCACATAACATTTGCGGGACTTTGTGACCTTGACCTTGAGTCTGATGCACATCTCAGGAGACGGATACCTTTGACCAAATTGACATGCTGGAAGAACTTTAGAGAAAACCATTTGCATGAACATGACCTACAATTATTCGACTACAATATTTTGACATATTTTGACCCAAATTTTATGTATTTCTGGTATTATTTACAATTTTTCAATTTGACCTTGAAAAATTCATAAGCAAAAATTGAAAATTTATATTTTTCTACCAGAAATTTGTACATTTTGGGCGAAAATACTTCTATATATTGTAGTCGAATAATTGTAGGTCATGATCATGCAAATGGTTTTCTCTAAAGTTCATCCAGCATGTCACAGCATTGTTAATGGTATCAAACCAGGAAGTAACTCTAAAAAGATTGATAAGCATGCTGCTGATTGCTCAAAAGCTGTACGTTGGGGCGTAAAGTGATCTTTGTGAGATGTATAAGTTGTTCATACAACAATGTGGCCAAAAGTATCCGTCTCCTTGACAAAAAAGCAATTCTTGTTTATACAGGAAAATTTTCATGCAAGTAAGAGCTTTTGAAAGACATATCCCCTTAAAGCTGCATACTCTGTAACTATGAACATTTTTCGAAAAATTTTATTTTCTTTTTAAATCATTTGTAAAAGTAGAATTAAGCTATGTTTTCACAATAAAAATGTTCAGTACAGCTGAAAAATGCATGGAAAAGTGAATTATCTCATCAAATAGGTGTGTTTTTCTCTTGTTGGTAATTATTTGCGTCCCTCCAATAATTCTAGACCGTTGGATTTTAACATAAATGCAGGTGTTTTGATAGTGATACCTTGTTAAGATTTACGAAAGTGGTAAAATGTTTACCTGAATTTGAGTATTTTTACTGTGTTCTTGAAAAAAAAAACATTATTTTTAAAATTAGAAGATCAAAAGTTACAGACTATGCAGCTTTAACTGGTAAAGAAATTGTATTTAACAAATCCTTGTTACTAAAAGAATGATTGGTTTGGGATAGCCTAACGAATGTTTTAGAGATAAAGAACTTTCTTTAATCAACTCATGTAAGTACAAAGAAACGCTTAAAGAATATTTGTTAAATGGAAGAGTCATTTTGTTTTTAAAACAGACTTGTTTGTAAAAGAGTGCTTGATTTAGGAAAGCTAAAGAATTTGTTAAGAGGAAGATTAATTTTATTTAACTTTTATTAGTAAAAACAATGCTTGGTTTAGGAAAGTATATGCTCTGGGAATGATTATTTTAGAAAAGAGATCAAAGGTCAAGGTCACAGTGACCCCAAAATGGCATAGAAACATTGTCATCCCAAGATGCATTCACCCTAACGTCATACCTCATATAATATAGGAGTTATGCTAAGGACCTGATTATTCTAGAAATGAGGTCAATGTCACAGTGACCCAAATAATATTGGACACTCCACCATCCCAAGATGCATCCACACTTCAAATTTTGGATTTCTATCTCATAAAATAATGTAGGAGATTTGATACAGACATGATAATTCTAGAAATGAGGTCATGGTTACAGTGACCCCAAAATGGAATGTGACATGTCGATGCATCGGGACATCCCCATCCCCCGATGCATCCACACAATATATTGATTGAATGGATTCCTACCTCAAATAGTGTACGAGATATGCTCCAGACACAATAATTATTGAAATGAGGTCAAATGTCAAGGTCACCATGACACACGATTGGTACACAGCACTCTATCCCAAGATGTATCCACTCATCAAAATGATATAGGAAATATGGCCCAGACAGGAAAGCATTACTGATGAACAGATTGATGAACTGACAGAATCAAGCAAACCTATAGTTCCCCAAACCAGTATTTGATCCGCAGGGGAAAAAAAGTACTTGTTAAATTGGTGAAAATTTTGGTTTGATTATAAATATCTTCTTAACAACAGCGACTTTGCACAAGTAAGAAATAATTGCTTCCATGTTGATAACATGAACGAATTATTTCAAGGTATACATATTGATAGTATTATGACATTTTTAAGACAAATAAATCTTTTTAATAGGATCTATTTGCTATTTTTAAAATCATGTTTTGTTTTACATTTGTATCAGACCATAATGCAGATTCTTTAATGTTGTATTCTGTTCAGTTAGAGAACATGTACAGTTATCTAAATAGCTCTTTGAAACTGTCAGATATTGTGCGTGGTCTTTCCTGTCAACAATCGTATTGCAGCTTATTATCATTATACAAACTCATCATCATCATTCCTTATATTTTATCTTACAAATTTTCACTCTTTCCATCCATATCATGTTTAGTTTAATACCGTCCGACGCTAATGACCCACAAGGGTTGATGCGTCGTTAAGCACCAAACAAACAAACAAATCTTCTTAACAAGTTAAGGGAAACTGTTAACAAGTATTTGTTAAGCATAGACTAGTAAACTGACAAATCTTGTGCTTTAATTCTAAATCTCCTCTTGACAAGTATTTGTTAGAGGTAACTGTTAATCATTGAGTTGTGCAAAGGTGTTGGATTATAGAACCTTAACAAGTACTTGTTAAACTGATCAATATTGTGACTTAATTCTAAAGTGTTTATTAACACAATGATAGAGCAGCTTTCATTCAAGTTTTTAGTATTTAACAAGTAATTGTTAGCGATCACTACAAGTAATATAGAGTTAACAAGTATCTGTTAAGCATCGAGTTTTGTAAAGGTTTTGTATTATAGAACTTTAACAAGTACTTGTTAACATGACAAATCTAGGGATTTTATTCTAAATCTCTTCTTAACATGTGCTTGTTACGACAGTAATATACAGCTTTGAAATTAAGGTTTTTAGTGTCTAACAATTATTTGTTAGTGGAAACTGTTAACAAGTGTTTGTCAAGCATTGGTTCGGTAAAAGTGTTGTATTATAAAAGCAGTCTTGTGACTTAATTCTAAATCTCTTTTTAACAAGCACTGCATGAAAAGTCCGTTTTACTGAAATTTATCAGGGTGTGTAAATAAGTGATAAATATTCAAGCTGTATGAAATACTCTTTTACATACCTGTTTGATTTCGGTGTTCATATCATACATGTTTAATCACCCTTATGCTATGCATAAATATCTGGTAAATATAATGACTATATTTATCGTTTGGGTAAACATGTATGCATACTGCCCATAAATTTATCGTATCTCAATAAGTTGGGTAAAGGTTGTTTCATATAGGCATTTATCGCAACATTTATCCAGCATCTGTAAAGTACAGTATTGACCGCATTTATATGTCTGTATTTAAATGCATTAAACATGGTCAAATATTAGTCAAATGTTTGACCTAAAATGCTGACCTATGACAACATATGCGCATATAGCTCACTTATTTGTACATGTTTGGTTAGACTCATAAAGTTTGTTTCATGTGAGTATTTATTGCAACATTTACATAGCGTCTGTAAAATACAGTGGATGCCGCATTTATGTGTCTGTATTATTATGCATTAAACATGGTCAAATGTTAGTCACATGTTTGACCTAACATGCTGACCTTTGGCTACATAAGCGCATATAGCTCACTTATTTGTATGTGTTTGCTCAGACTCATAAAGTTTGTTTCATGTGAGTATTTATTGCAACATTTATATAGCGGCTGTAAAATATAGCGCATACCGCATTTATATGTCTGTATTTTATGCATTAAACATGGTCAAATGTTAGTCACATGTTTGACCTAAACTGCAGACCACTGGCTACATATGCGCATATTGCTCACTCTTTTGTACGTGTTTATTCAGACAAATAAAGTGTGTTTCATATAGGTATTGGTGACAACATTTATCTATCATCTGCAAAGTGCGGCGGATACAGCATTTATAGGTCTGTATTTTATGTATTAAACATAGTGAAATATTAGTCAAATGTTTGACCTAATCTGCTGATCTATGGTTACATATGCGCATATAGGCTACTTATTTGTGCACGTTTACCTTAACTTATTAAGATTGTTTCATGTAAACGGTTATAGCATTATTTATCCATCATCTGTGAAGACCAGTGGATACGACATTTATGTCTGCATTTTTATGCATTAATATTGTGAAATATAAATCAATGTTTTGACTTAAACTGCTAATCTATGGCTATGTATGCGCATTTAGCTCGCTTATCTGTTTATGAAGTAAATCTGAAACACATGCGAGAATGTTAGAATTTAATAATTTATTTACGTGATTACCATGTATTAAACTCTGCTTATATCTCTGAGACATTGTTTTTTTTTGTTTTTGTTTTTTTATTTATTTGATTCTTTACGTCCCATCAACAATCTTTCAGTTAAACAGGGACGGGTCTTCCTGGGTTGAACCAGTACTAAGCTAGGATAAATGTGTCTAGCTCAAGGACCACAACGCAGTGACGCCGTTGAGGCTCGAACCCGCTGCCTCTCGGTCTCGAGTCAAGCACTCTACCACTGAGCCACTGCGCTCCCATGAGACATTATGTGACTTTGCAAAAAAAAATCCAATTGGAGATGCGTTCTTTTAAGATTGTAAAAATACCATGAGGCTTGGGTTAAGAAACCAAAGGGAATTTTTGGTCTATATAATCAATTTCTGCAAATGAACATGTTACTGTATAAGCTTGTTGTCTCGCCTGGCATCCTTATCATATCCCTTCTTATAAGCGAGTTGTATAGTTGTCTTATCTAATCACAGCAGGTACGTCTGGATAAAACATAATCCAGTGTGTTGTAATAACTGATAATATATGCCATATAATTATGAAGCATCTGCCTGGGTTGCATACGAACGACAAAGATTCAGATCAGCCTATTCATCTTCACAGTCTATATTGGAAAGTATTATAAGCTTGCTTTATAGTTAGACAAATCAAAATTCTACAAATTCTTCAACAATCCACTTCACAGAAGTATCAAAGCTAATCTTCTTACAAATATTCAGATGCAATAAAGTCCACGTAACTTCTGATAGTTGTGGATTTACCCCCTCCCCACCACCCTCCACCCTTCTGACTATACCGACTCAGGTGTGCTAGATCGATAGCTATGCATACAGGCAAGCGCAGATCGCTTATGCCCATGTATACTTCTAGGGGCGTGCGAATTGTTGCACTTTCCATTAGTTTTCATGAACAGACTCAAAAAAAAACCAAATCTGTTGTTTTCTTATATTGTAGGTTCTCTCTATTTCTGAAGACTGTGTGTATTCAGATTAGTCTGTCTCCAAATAAATTTAATCCATATCTACGAGCATTTTGTAAGATAAATTCCAAACTACTACATGTTTATTTAGGGTATGATACCAAACTCCATACCTGTGATGTTGACAGACTGTAATTGAAAAATAGTCTAGTTTACTGTGTCCAGCACCGGGTCCAGCATTGTCATTTTATTGAAAATCGAGTTTCTACATTAATGACAGCTGAAAATTGTCAAATTTAGCAGCCGTTAATTATGAGCTTATTGCATAGGAATAACTTAATGTAATTCGACCTGTCATGTAATCAAATCAGCACCAAACGGGGAGGTATGACTAGGTCTTGCTGTAAAGAACTGTAAGAAACACATTCCTACGAGGCTCGAGTTATTTACAACCATTTGCCGACCTTCTTATTACCATTTTTGCAAAAGAAGTACCGATTCAGACCAGCTGACTTTTGATAATGCCAGCTAATCTGGATCTACACTACTTTTTTTTAATCCGAATAAAAAATTAATTGCTAGATGCGACTTTTGTCGTGTGCTGATATCTTTTTCAAACAGTTTAAATCCAGATCAAATCTGACATTTTATCAGAGCTGTTCTGGGTCATCAAACCGCTTGTCACTCTTATAGCAAGCCAGAAGGAAATTTTGGGTTTTCACTCAACGGCCAGCATTTTCAGCCGTATCAGTATGACCGTTCATGAAATTTCAAATGGGTGTCAATCAGTGCCGATCCAGATCAGCTGTTTCTAATGAAGCCAGCGGATCAGGATCTACACTGTTATTTTTTCCAGATAAACACTTTCCTTGCTAGCGACGATTTTTGTCGTATTGCCGATAACCTTTGCAAATCATTTAGATCCAGATCAGG
Organism: Loripinus fragilis; assembly: GCA_964019695.1. NCBI lineage: Eukaryota > Metazoa > Mollusca > Bivalvia > Lucinida > Lucinidae > Loripinus > Loripinus fragilis. Next base: position 54,278,826 of record OZ026515.1, read on the forward strand.
CCTTACCTTTTGTCTGGCCTGTTTTGGATCCAAACTGGTGGTATTCCCGAAAGCTATTTCTGATGTTCTCTCATTATGCATTTTAAAAATGTGCTATCTTCACCAATTATAATAGCCACATGACCTCTCGTGATGTTTCACGCCGAGATATATCAGTGCATATTCAGATCAGATGGCTTCTGATGAAACCAATGGATCATGGTCTACACTGTTTTACCACAATGATTAATTCTCTTATGCTGATTATATTTGCAAACTGTTTAGATCCAGATATGGGCCGTATATCATAAGCGCGGAAATCATACCGTGACGTTGTATGAAAAGCGCTTGAAAATAAGGTATCATTTGCGCGGCTCGCCTTTAGGCTAATTATCGATATAATAGCCCAGCTTACCTGTGTTCACAATCGTCTTGCTCAGGTATAACCGTTATCTTAGTCCAATACCAATACCAATACCAATATTTATTCAGCGTAAAACATTACATATAATGTTTATAGCCCTAATACATATAAACTGTGAAAGACAATGTTAATTTACAGAAGAGCATGTTGCCCAGTAGACTGATGGGGTTAAGCTGACGTCATCAAATGACGTCACCAATGAGGGCACATTTGTTTCAATTCGGCACCTAGGGGTATCGCATTGAAACAAATTTGACCTCGAGCTGGCCCCATGGGTCTTCTGGGATATATCCAGCAATATATTTATATACAAGTGTTGTATAAATTACATATGTAGACTTTTTTTTTTTTTTCTTATTTTTTTTTAGATTTTTCTCGCCATTTTTTCTTGACATCATGGAATTCTAATTTTCTGAGCAAAATAAATATACTTAGACAGATTGCAAATAACTTTCTTTGAATTTGAAGACAAGAGACTCTCAAATTTGTGGATTGTTGGCCAATGACAATAACATGATTTAAAATATTTTTTCCTTAGATCTCTGAACTTAGGGCAAACAAGTAAGAAATGATATTCACTTTCTATTGTTTTCATGTCACAAGATTTGCAGAGTCTCTGGTCTCGTGGTATATTCTCATATCTCCCTGTTTCAATAAGCAAGTCATGTGATGAAGTTCTAAACCGTGAAAGCGCGTATTTGTATTTATTTTCCATCGATATTTTCAAGTATTTCTCTAGCGTAAAATTATGCTTGAATATACTGTATGATTGAAGGCGACTGGAGTTATTTATATCCGAGTACCATTTTTGATTGTACATATCTAATATTCTTTGTTTTATGAACTCGAAGGGTATTTCAATTATATGCTGTTGGTTCCAGATGTATTCTAGGCCATGTTGCTGTAATATATTTTTGATTTGGTATGCCCAGTTCATCCCGTTATAATGCGAGTTTGCGTCCGTGTCCGCTTGAAGAATGAGATAAATGCGTTTTAGCAGTGAAAGGTCGCTTTGGCCGAGAACCTTAATCCAGTATTTGACCATGATTATTTTACGGTATTCAGTGGAGACTCAATTGAGATGCTGTATTTTGATTAAGTTCCACAATGTCTGTTATCATATATACATGTATAGTAAACGTAACGACTGTTAATAGGCTATTCATAACTTCATTTTAGCAAACAGTGTCGACCCATATCAGGCTGCTCCCTCGACCCAGATTAGGCTGCTCCTAAAGGGAGCAGCCTGATCTGGGTCCACACTGTTGGTCTGTAAGCCGAAATTTGTCCTTGACGTAAATCCTGAACTTTAGAGATTCAAATATTTGCATTATACCTACAAAAATAATAATCAGAGAAGCTTTTATAATCTCCCTAATTCAGCATATTGAGGCTGACTTTCTATGAAAAGTCAGCCTCAAAATTCTGAATTCAGGTTTAATCCTGAAAACTTTTACCCATGTACATCATTTAGAGACTTGACAATTGTAGCTTAGTACTGGTTCAACCCAGGAAGACCCTTCCCTATATATCTGAAAGCTTGTTAATGGGACGTAAAGAATCAAATCAATCAAAATCAGGCTCGATATTAAAATGTGTTTATGCGTTAAGTTGCTGCTTGGAAAATGCACAAACTATTGAACACATGCAATTTTGCACAGGTTCCATGTTTTGTACATTTTTATGGCAAAGAGCAAATAAACGTAAACCTAACATTACCATACCACCATAGAGTTAAATAGTTTCGGTCGAGATCAGGCCCGAAGTTTATAAGACAACTCGGTCCAAAGTCATTAGAAAACTCGGCCCACATTTTATTTGAAGTACATACGACCTGCATGCACATGTATGATGTAACCAGAATGTCTGTGCATTAGCATACATGTACATGGATGTCTCTATAAGCAGTGAACAGCCACCAGTTTTTTTTTGCCACACCAGAATTTGGCAAAATCACATCATCTTTCTAGTGGTGCAAAAGACTCAAAACCACTAAAATACATATACAGACATAAGGGAGCAAAACATATATGATTATGACTAAAAAAATATATGCCATCATAATGAAAAAAATGGTCAAAGTTAAAAACCCCGCGGGGTTTTTCAAAAACCCCGCGGGTTTTTTTAAACCCCGCGCGGGGTTTTTCCCCCACATTTTCAAATGGGGGAAAAACCCCGCAGGATTTTTTCAAAAAAATAAATATTAAAATTTGTTCACGAAACAAGTTTGTTTGATTGTAACTATTGCAGAAAATGATTGATATGGCTTAATTCAAAACTTTAATTTCCCCCGCGGGGTTTTTCTCCCATTTCAGATTGTGGGGGAAAAACCCCGCAGGGTTTTTTGAAAAATTCAAATTGACTTTTTTGAATTATTATTCATCACAATGCATAATAAAAGGTATATCAAAAACTTTCAGCATTATATTGTGCCTCTAGAGGAAAAAGAAAATTCCCCCGCAGGGTTTTTCCCCCGCGGGGTTTTTCCCCCACAAAATAAAATGGGAGAAAAACCCTGCGGGGTTTTTTATCCAAAAATAATATTTTTAGTTTTTAGCTCAAAGAAGCATTTTACACTCTGTGTTCAAAGTTGTGAGAGTTTTATATCAAAACAGAGAGATTTCAATTTCTCCCTTGGTGGGAAATCCTAAAATATACGTTACCAAAATGGCAATGTATCATTGTTAGACTGATGGCTGAGAATGTTTTGCTCCCCGCTAAAGAATTTTGCAGACACATCGTAGCTTAAAAGAGCATTTTAAGCTGCGTATAATAAGAGATGTTTGCATGTGTACGATTTTGTGTTTGCCTCTGACAGTCTGTTACATATGTTACCATATAAAATTCAGAAAATGAAAACTTAAAAGGCTGTGCTACAGAAAGAAGGCATTAAACTAACTATTTAAATCACGCATATAGTCTGCCTGCTGGATACCTATGCTGCAGATAAAAGTTTTAAAGCAAAATTACGGCATCCTAATGTGTTATGTGCGTTACTTACATAAAACTACCCTTTAAAAACGGTAACTGTGACCAATAGCATTTAATTTTACAGCTGATTTGTGAATTTTTAAAATGCTTTTAATCTAGTTGTACTAACACACTTATTTGGCTTATAGAAAAAAAAACAAAGTGTGTTTATCTATCTTAAATGCATTGCCTTATATAAGCAATTAAACAACACTACCCCAAGTTTTAAGGAGCCCAATTTGGTAGGTATTATTTACGTAAAAATTATATAAAATCTTCCATATTTTGATAGTCTTGCTCATATAATAAAGAATCATAGATTTTGCATGTTAAACAACAAGATAGGAGTACTTGTTACAGGTTGTGTTACAGGTTGTAACTTATGTTACCTAACATAATAAATTAGCAAGGCCATTGACTTGGTGTAAGAGATGATATTTCAAAGGGAAATGAATATTTTTCGCATGGTTTCTTATAAATCTCTGGGCTTTGGTGCTTTAATCTTAGGAAGCAATTCATTGCTCTATTATCAAGACCTTTTTTACAGATGTTATATATAAACTTTTTCAATATTTCCATATATGTATAATACTACGATATAGATAGAGGGGCGTGGAAAATAATAGTTTCTATTTTAACATGACAATTTAGTATTTGTTAAATTGGTTAAATGTTTTAAAATATCTTAACTAATCCTCATCCAAGTCGTATACAGTATCTATCATTATATCTGCTTGTGTGGCAAAAAAATTGCTCGTCTCATCTCATCACAACCAGTAGAGTAATCAGACAGAATTATAACAGTAGTCTAAGTAAGGGCCCTTTGGAATTCTGTAGACATACTTGTATTCTATATTAAATATAATGGAAACAGTGGTCAAGAATAAATCAAAGGATGAGAAGATCCAATTAAAATCAAGTTTAGCTCATTTATTGCCCATAATTAGACATTTAAAAAACATCAAACAAAACCATCATTGCAGACGACCTTAATAATAATAATAATAATAATAATAATAATAAAAATAATGATAATAATAATAATATTCTTTATTTCCTCCACATGTGAAGAGCATACAAATAAAGCACAATTACAAAAGCAAGATAGAAACATTGAACATATATACATCATATACATTATTGGTTTGGTTTTAATATTTTAAAACCTGTTTGTTTATATATCGATATTCAGATTTGAATCGTTTCATTCAAAATCAGGTCACCAACATCCATGCTGTATATGACAATAGACCATGTCAACACTGATGAAGTATTATTGTAATGGCATTCACCTATTTTTTTCTTATTATTAATCTATATAATAAAAATAAACTTGACCAAACAAAGAAATCATGATCACCATGCGTGAAATTTGGACTTCAAATCTTGAAAGGTAATTTAATAGCCATTTCTTTTATCGGGACCGACAAATCACTTCGAAAAATTGAATTTTTCGGATAATCGAAATTCGAATAATAGGTAGTTTATGCAATAGATAATAGAGAAAAAAGTCAGGACTGTCCGTAGTCTTCGAATAACCCAGTAGTTTCGGATAATCGAAAATATGGCTGGAAGGTAAAAAAAATAAATGTTCTTTACCACTCCCCACTTGTGAGAAAGTCGACCTTTCAACAAATTAGGTTGAATTCAGCCCAGCGTGTTTGGATTAGCATAAAAGAAGAATGGGCAGACACTTTTGACCCCATTATAGGGCGCCTCTGAGTGGGGTACCCAAAAATAAGCTCTTGTATACACAATTTGTTTAAGTTGTGCACAAATTTGGTTGAGTTCTACCCAGCAATTCAGAAAGAGACTGCAATTTAGCCAGAAAATGCACACTCTCTGAGGCCCATGCAAAGGGGATCCAAAAGCAAAAAACAGTAATGCTCCTGCTCACCCACTTGTGCAAGTAAGTTACCAAACAAATTCGGTTGGATTCAGTATGACCGTTTGCGCAGTCGGTAACGTGTCTGGCAACAGATGTGAGTCTGAATCCAGGGGTCGCGAGATTGAATCCCAACCCGGTCCCGTACTTTCGTGGAGATTGATCATGAAATAATTTCTACGGTCATTCTCCTCCCTTCCGCTGAATCATTCAAGAAGGGTTGTTGTCAGTTACAAGTGAAAGTATGTGCACGAAGTACTGGTTAACTGCTTGTTAAAGCTTGCCCAGGAAAAAGTGTGGTTAGGTGAACTAACTGTCCCGCCATGACCATAGCTGTTGACTTGGGACATAAAGCAACAAAACAAACAAACCGTTTGCAAGGTGAAAGTATTGCAGGCAAATGGGCAGACCGAAGGACACTTTTGACCTACATCCCAAATCATTGGGGTATTGGAATTTTGCTGTTGCATACACCAGTTGCATACACCAGTTGCTCAACAAATTTGTTTGGATAACCTGTCCAGTTGTTTAGAAGATAGCATAACAAACAAAAACCTGATATACAGACGAAGGCAATCGCAATATCTCCAACACCTTTTAAAAAGAGAATGGATAAAAAAAATCAAATAAAAATAAGCCCCAATGATCAGCCTGATTATCCTGTAAATTCAGTAATTAACCTGCTTACATGTACCACACTAACTAAGTGTTGTACTGCCATAAATGCTGCTGTAAATAATAATGATAATGGTAAAATTGTATAACCATAATGAACACAATTCAGTATTAAGCGTCTTTCATCAGCATTTAAAGAAAGAAACAACTACAAATGGCTTTGTTTCTGAGAAACTAAATTATATGATGAAAAGTCTCATGCAAGTATAATTTATAAGCATAGAAATATGTTCTATTTACTCACATTGTCTGTTGTAGGATTTATTTTGTGCAGTTTATGCAGTATATATCCAAAATTAACACAGGATTTATCAAATAGTTAGAGCCTTGCAAACCATGAGGTTTATTTGAATCTTTTTCTGGTTTCCTGCAAGATTAAAGAATTTCAACTTGAGTCATTGAAATGAGAGAACCAGGTTAACACAGTTATATCATATTTCAAGGTCCGACTGAGTTCAGAATATAATGGTCCTATGCAAATCTAGGTTGGGATTATTTGGTATTAAATGGAACCAAATTATTTACTAGCAGTACCAAAAGATTCCATTTAATCCCAAATTATATGGATGTGTTGAATTGATGAAGTCCCAGAAAATCTTAATAATCCCATTTAAAGTACCTACTGGGACGTTCTGGGATTAAATGGAATATTTATCCCAGAAAGTAACATAAAATCCTACTTATATTTTAAGCAGAATTATTTGAGACTTTCTGGGATTTTCCAGTTCCAGTAGTAACAGAAAATACCAATTGTTCCAACTTTTGGGATTTAATGGAATTCCATTAAATACCATGTAAAGTGAAGTACCACAAAATCCCAGGAAGTTCTATTCAAGCAGAATTGGAACTGGACTGAGACTTTCTAGAACATTCTAGAACATACCAATTATTTGGGATTATAACATTCTTCTCGGCCCTGATCTGGGTCCTTACTGTTTGCAAAGGTTATCAACAGATGACAAAAGTCTTTGTTAACAGAACATAACATATCTATATTGACATAAAACTCAGGCCACTCATAGATAGCGTAAAGGCATAAGATACAAAAACAAAGCATATAGTTACATGATATACATAAAATACATGAGTACAAAGAGCATGAAAAAGGTGAAAATAAAAATGCGAGCAAAATCAACCCTGAAAGAGCCTTCTATAACTTACAGTAGGCAACATAATCGACTGTTGTTGCTTCATTAAGAAACAAAATAAGGCTTCACAATATTGATTATAGACAATTCGCATGATTTGACATATCATGTGAACTGTCTATAATCAGGTTATTCCCATGAAATATTAAGCCAAGACATAGTAAGAAGTATATTATCGTACTGATTGACTCTTTTAGGGTTAGGCTGCACATGAAAATTTATTCATTATAATTTCTACAAAACTTGATAACTTTACAAGCTTCCTGGTATTTGCTGAAGAAAATAGTTCTTTGAATTTTATAATGTTAGGACTTTTGTAAAAATATGATCTTAAATATTTCTTTCTGTCAGATATAAAGTGATCACAAACAAAAAGATAGTGAAATTCGTCACCGATATCATATTTGCTACATAATGTGCATTTTCTGTCTTCTAAAGGTGTGTTTACCCAGCGACCAGTTTCAACCGGAAGCCGATGATTACTTAACCTTAACTTTAACAATGAAGAACAGTGTTTCCTATTTAATTTGATTAGGTAATTTTCAAAATTGCTTGAAAAGAGTATAATTCTTTCCTTTAGAGGATGAAGTTACTTTGTTATGCCACTCCTTAACATAAAGGTCTAATAGAGTTTTAGAGATTTGATTTTTGATTGATTTTAGGTTTTCAATGACTTCCTTGTTTAAAAGATCGGGACGCCCAACAGATATTAGAATAAGTTTAATAAAATGGATCCATTTATGTTGATAGATGCCACCATCATATTCTCCTAGCAAAAATCCTTTTAAAATGCTAAACTATTCATTTTAAGTACATGTTTGTAGTTTGTATATATATATATTTAGTGAATATTTTGTTCATTTCTCTTCTATCGATTTATTATTTTACCTATGACAATTCTTGCACCTTACAGTGTGGATCCTGATCAGCTGGCCGATCTGGATCTACACTCATAGGAAATAGTCATAATCAGGCAGTATCCTAAATTTCTTCTGTGTTTTTGTCGAATTTTATGTGCATAAAATTCGAAGAAAATTAACAAAAATAAAAATTAAAGAAATATGATGACCTGTAAATAATTTAAAATGGCCCATACCATGCTGTACCTGGGTATAACTTGTTTTGAAAACAGTATAGATCTGAATCAGCTGGCCTGAAACCAGCTGATCAGGATACATATTGTTTTCTACTTGGTTATAAATGCATACTACTAAGTGGAACCCTGCAAGTTGGTTAGATATACACTGCTGAAGTTTCTCTTTGCCTACAATTGTTGTCTGCTGATAACCTTTGCAAACAGTTTTAGAACCAGATCAGCACCGACAAAATGTCAGACCTGATCTGAATCCAAACTCTTTGACTCTCTGATAGTGATAATGAAGGAACTATATAGTAAATTAATTTAGAAAAGACAGCAGATGACAAAATACCTAAATAATTTCCAACAAGCAGAGTAAAATAGAAATGGATGCTTGTCGAGACAAATAGGGTTACTATGTTTTAATAAATGCACTTGCATAAATATCAAATTAACCTTTGTCCTGCTGAACCTAGATATATCCCGTTTTTGGAAACAACTGATCATCAAACTTTTGTCATCTGCTGATAACATTCATGAACAGTTTGGAGTCAGATCAGGACCATCAGTATGTTTGGTCCTGATCTGGATCCATACAATTTGACACCTTGATTTTTTTCCTGAAATTTCTTGAAAATATTTATTTTGAAAGAAGTCAGCAGACGACAACAAAATCACTAAGCATGTTGCATGTAAAGATTTATATAAAAAATTCAATGCAGTCTGATTTTGTTCTTTGAATTTAATAATTTATTCACTAAAAGGTAATTCCAGAAGACTATCTTAAAGGACCTTAATAATTTAACTCTTTCCTTATTAGCTGCTTCTCATCTGTATCTACACTGTTTGCTAAAGCTGGTATGTGATTGACAGTGTAAAACTGAAATTTCGGTGTTTATTGGGATTAAGACACCAGGTAATAGCCTCACCATGTGGTCAGAAGCCTGCTATTTGTTGCCAGGGTAACAAGAACACTTCAATTTAGATGAACAAATCCAGTCATGCCCACATTCATGTTTTGAGGTCTGCTGACCATTAAAACCAAAAAGATCTTTTTTAACTAGTTGAATACTTTTTATGTCTTTTGCAAAAATTCTTTCAGGAACTCAATTAGAATGTCAAACATTTTGGATGCAGACCAGGAATGACTTTCAATTGGTTCTGATCTTGGTCCTAACTGTTTGCAAGGTTATCAGCAGACGACATTGTCTGTCTGATAAAATGTTATACACAGTAACAAGGGTCTTTCTACACATTTCTGTACAGTGACATAGGTCACTGTTCTACAATATAAAATGCAAGTTGTACCTTAAATTCAAATACAATACAATAGAACCAGAAAGATCTTTTTTCTATAAACTTTTTGTCGTCTGCTGACTTTTTTTTAAAATAACTTTTTTCAATAAATTCTTTCAAAAACACACTATTAGAGTGTCAGTCGGTTTGGATCAAAATAAGGATCAACATTCTTCTCGGCCCTGAACTGGGTCCTTACTGTTTGCAAAGGTTATCAGCAGATGACAAAAGTCTTTGTTAACAGAACAGAACATATTTTATTGACATAAAACTCAGACCACTCATAGATAGCGTAAAGGCATAAGATACAAAAACAAAGCATATACATGATATACATAAAATACATGAGTACAAAGAGCATGAAAAAGGTGAAAGTTAAAATGCGAGCAAAATCAACCCTGAAAGAGCCTTCTATAACTTACAGTAGGCAACATAATCGACTGTTGTTGCTTCATTAGGAAACAAAATAAGGCTTCACATTATTGATTATAGACAATTCGCATGATATGACATATCATGTGAGTTGTCTATAATCAGGTTATTCCCATGAAATATTAAGCCAAGACATAGTAAGAAGTATATTATCGTAATGATTGACTCTTTTAGGGTTCGGCTGCACATGAACATTTATTCATTATAATTTCTACAAAACTTGATAACTTTACAAGCTTCCTGGTATTTGCTGAAGAAAATAGTTCTTTGAATTTTATAATGTTAGGACTTTTGTAAAAATATGATCTTAAATATTTCTTTCTGTCAGATATAAAGTGATCAACAACAAAAAGATAGTGAAATTTGTCACCGATATCATATTTGCTACATAATGTGCATTTTCTGTCTTCTAAAGGTGTGTTTTCCCAGCGACCAGTTTCAACCGGAAGCCGATGATTACTTTACCTAAATTTTAACAATGAAGAACAGTGTTTCCTATTTAATTTGATTAGGTAATTTTCAAAATTTAAATCTTGCTTGAAAAGAGTATAATTCATTCCTTTAGAGGATGAAGTTACTTTGTTATGCCACTCCTGAACATAAAGGTCTGATAGAGTTTTAGAGATTTGATTTTTGATTGATTTTGGGTTTTCAATGACTTCCTTGTTTAAAAGATCGGAAGCCCTACAGATATTAGAATATGTTTAATAAAATGGATCCATTTATGTTGATGGATGCCACCACCATATTCTCCTAGTAGAAGTAAGTATAACCATTTTGATAGTTTTGTTTGTTTACCATTCACAATATTCATCCAAAAGCTAATAATACAGGTTTTTATTCTAATGTCTACTGCCTTGCAACCTAGTTAACAAGGATAGTTAAAATGATATAATTCAAAATAACATAAGTTATCAAGCAGGATACAAAATGGCAATCTAGCATGAAGCACATTTCTTTATTCGCTTAATATTTTCGAGTTATAATTATAACAATACAATAGAACCAGAAAGATCTTTATCTATAAACTTTTTTGTCATCTGCTGACTTTTTTTTTTAAATTACTTTTTTCAATAAATTCTTTCAGGAACGCACTATTAGAGTGTCAATCCTTTTGGATCAAGATCAGGATCGACATTCTTCTCGTTCCAGATCTGGGTCCTTACTGTTTGCAAAGGTTATCAGCAGATGACAAAAGTCTTTGCTAACAAGGATAGTTAAAGTGATATAAGTTATCAAGCAGGATACAAAATGACAATCTTGCATGAAGCACATTTCTTTATTCGCTTAATATTCGAGTAATGAATTATAACTTAAGTTGTTATGTGAATTGCATGATGTTCACTATTAATGCACTCTATGTCTAAACTTAGTAAACATAATGTGCACTAGGGTGTAAGGTTTTTGATTTTACACACCTGAAGGTGCCGTCTATGTCTGCTCCCAAAATGATACTCCCACAATATATACTCCCAAGCAAAAATCCTTTTTAAATGCTAAACTATTCATTTTAAGTACATGTTTGTAGTTTGTATATATATTTTTAGTGAATATTTTGTTCATTTCTCTTCTATCGATTTATTATTTTACCTATGACAATTCTTGCACCTTACAGTGTGGATCCTGATCAGCTGGCCTCTCAGAAGCTAGCTGATCTGGATCTACACTCATAGGAAATAGTCATAATCAAGCAGTATCCTAAATTTCTTCTGTGTTTTTGTCGAATTTTATGTGCATAAAATTCAGAGAAAATTAACAAAAATAAAAATTAAATAAATATGATGACCTGTAAATAATGTAAAATGGCCCATACCATGCTGTACCTGGGTATAACTTGTTTTGAAAACAGTATAGATCTGAATCAGCTGGCCTGAAACCAGCTGATCAGGATACATATTGTTTTCTACTTTGGTTATAAATGCATACTACTAAGTGGAACCCTGCAAGTTGGTTAGATATACACTGCTGAAGTTTCTCTTTGTCTACAATTGTTGTCTGCTGATAACCTTTGCAAACAGTTTTAGAACCAGATCAGCACCGACAAAATGTCAGACCTGATCTGAATCCAAACTGTTTGACTCTCTGATAGTGATAATGAAGGAACTATATAGTAAATTAATTTAGAAAAGACAGCAGATGACAAAATACCTAAATAATTTCCAACAAGCAGAGTAAAATAGAAATGGATGCTTGTCGAGACAAATAGGGTTACTATGTTTTAATAAATGCACTTGCATAAATATCAAATTAACCTTTGTCCTGCTGAACCTAGATATATCCCGTTTTTGGAAACAACTGATCATCAAACTTTTGTCATCTGCTGATAACATTCATGAACAGTTTGGAGTCAGATCAGGACCAACAGTATGTTTGGTCCTGATCTGGATCCATACAATTTGACACCTTGATTTTTTTCCTGAAATTTCTTGAAAATATTTATTTTGAAAGGAGTCAGCTGATGACAACAAAATCACTAAGTATGTCGCATGTAAAGATTTATATAAAAAATTCAATGCAGTCTGATCTGGGACTATTTTTTTGTTCTTTGAACAAAATAATTTACTCACTAAAAGGTAATTCCAGAAGACTATCTTAAAGGACCTTAATGATTTAACTCTTTCCTTATTAGCTGCTTCTCATCTGTATCTTCACTGTTTGCTAAAGCTGGTATGTGATTGACAGTGTAAAACTGAAATTTCGGTGTTTATTGGGATAAGTCACCAGGTAATAGCCTCACCATGTGGTCAGAAGCCTGCTATTTGTTGCCAGGGTAACAAGAACACTTCAATTTAGATGAACAAATCCAGTCATGCCCACATTCATGTTTTGAGGTCTGCTGACCATTAAAACCAAAAAGATCTTTTTTAATTAGTTGAATACTTTTTATGTCTTTTGCAAAAATTCTTTCAGGAACTCAATAAGAATGTCAAACATTTTGGATGCAGACCAGGAATGACTTTCAATTGGTTCTGATCTTGGTCCTAACTGTTTGCAAGGTTATCAGCAGACGACATTGTCTGTCTGATAAAATGTTATACACAGTAACAAGGGTCTTTCTACACATTTCTGTACAGTGACATAGGTCACTGTTCTACAATATAAAATGCAAGTTGTACCTTAAATTCAAATACAATACAATAGAACCAGAAAGATCTTTTTTCTATAAACTTTTTGTCGTCTGCTGACTTTTTTTTTAAAATAACTTTTTTCAATAAATTCTTCAGGAATACACTATTAGAGTGTCAGTCGGTTTGGATCAAGATAAGGATCAACATTCTTCTCGTTCCAGATCTGGGTCCTTACTGTTTGCAAAGGTTATCAGCAGATGACAAAAGTCTTTGCTAACAAGGATAGTTAAAGTGATATAAGTTATCAAGCAGGATACAAAATGACAATCTTGCATGAAGCACATTTCTTTATTCGCTTAATATTCGAGTAATGAATCATAACTAAAGTTGTTATGTGAATTGCATGATGTTCACTATTAATGCACTCTATGTCTAAACTTAGTAAACACAATGTGCACTAGGGTGTAAGGTTTTTGTTTTTACACCCCTGAAGGTGCCGTCTATGTCTGCTCCCAAAATGATACTCCCACAATATATACTCCCAAGCAAAAATCCTTTTAAAATGCTAAACTATTCATTTTAAGTACATGTTTGTAGTTTGTATATATATTTTTAGTGAATATTTTGTTCATTTCTCTTCTATCGATTTATTATTTTACCTATGACAATTCTTGTACCTTACAGTGTGGATCCTGATCAGCTGGCCTCTCAGAAGCTAGCTGATCTGGATCTACACTCATAGGGAATAGTCATAGTTAGGCAGTATCCAAAATTTCTTCTGATGTGTTTTTGTCGAATTTTATGCGCATAAAATTCCGAGAAAATTAACAAAAATAAAAATTACAGAAATATTTTGTTCATTTCTCTTCTATCGATTTATTATTTTACCTATGACAATTCTTGTACCTTACAGTGTGGATCCTGATCAGCTGGCCTCTCAGAAGCTAGCTGATCTGGATCTACACTCATAGGGAATAGTCATAGTTAGGCAGTATCCAAAATTTCTTCTGATGTGTTTTTGTCGAATTTTATGCGCATAAAATTCCGAGAAAATTAACAAAAATAAAAATTACAGAAATATGATGACCTGTAAATAATGTAAAATGGCCCATACCATGCTGTACCTGGGTTTAACTTGTTTTGAAAACAGTATAGATCTGAATCAGCTGGCCTGAAACCAGCTGATCAGGATACATATTGTTTTCTACTCTGCTTGTAAATGCATACTGCTAAGTGGAACCCTGCAAGTTGGTTAGATATACACTGCTGAAGTTTCTCTTTGCCTGCAATTGTTGTCTGCTGATAACCTTTGCAAACAGTTTTAGAACCAGATCAGGACCGACAAAATGCCAGACCTGATCTGAATCCAAACTGTTTGACTCTCTGATAGTGATAATGAAGGAACTATATAGTAAATTAATTTAGAAAAGACAGCAGATGACAAAATACCTAAATAATTTCCAACAAGCAGAGTAAAATAGAAATGGATGCTTGTCGAGATAAATAGGGTTACTATATTATAATAAATGCACTTGCATAAATATCAAAATAACCTTTGTCCTTCTGAACCTAGATATATCCTGTTTTTGGAAACAACTGATCAGCTGATCAGGATCCACAGTTTTGCATTCAGTTTACGGTCTTGCCAAAATTTAGCTATATTTGCTCAGCAGTACAGGGTTAAACAATTTAAATTTGATAGTTTGTGTAGAATTGTTGTTTTTTTGTGTGTGTGTACATATTCTTTATTTTGAGGGCCTCATGGAAGATAAGTTGTACCACTAAATGTTGTCACCCTCTTTAAATAAAGACTTTACTTACTTACTTGCTTACTTACCAATATACTCCTGAAAGACCTATTCCATCATTACAATTGATTTCTCCATTTTTTTTATTTTTTTTATTTGATTTGATTCTTTACGCCCAGTCAATAGTTTTTCAGTTATGGCGGGATGGGTCTACCTGGATTGCACCAGTACTAATGCAAGGATTAAAGTGTCCAAATTAAATGATAGTGCTTCAATCATAACCCTTGATTGAAGTAACTCTAATGAATTTTTCAGGAATACCAGACAGTCAAACCATTTTGGATCCAGATCAGACCCAGCAAAGTCATTTTGATGTTCCTGATCTGGTTACAACCAGTTTGCAAACTGTTACTAGCAGATAGAGGGTTAACATGATGACCATTGTCATAATTTTCTCTAATGTATTTCCAGGAATACCATCAGAGTGGCACACAGTTTGGATTCTGATCAGGCATACCGTTTTGACAGTCTTTATCCAGATCCAAACTGTTTTCAAATTGTCCCTAGCAGGTAAAAAGGTTAATACGATGTATACTGGGGATCGGAGATTTCTGAAACGGGCATGGACATCCGCCCGCAAGTTGCCATAGTAGACATCATGGGAATAGACATTTTGGCACAGTGGACATTTCAGGAACAAACATTTTGGGGGACATAATAGCACTAACCCATTTACTACATACTTCCACAAAGAATGGGTTGTAAATTTTCAATAATTCCTCCCCAGTCACAAATTGAATTTCCAATTGAATGCATCCATCTCCAGTTGGGATTATAATTGCACTCAAATATTAAAAGTATGTAATGTTAGGAAACAGTGCAGAACCTGATCAGAGGTCACATTATGTCATATCTGATCTGGTTATGTACTGTTTGCCAATGTCCCATAAAATGATGGATAAACCCTTGTCCTGCTGAAACCAGATATGTCATCTTTTGAAAAGAGAGTAAATCCAGAATCAGCTGGCTAAATCTAGTGAACACATCTGTGGACATGAGATCTAGATCTGACTGCTTTCCAGACAGCATAAGATTCCACTGGAAAACAGAAGTGAATGTGCCATATTCATATTTATGCAGCAGAACAAGGGTTAAGGCACTGATCAGCAGAGGACAACAAAAGCTTGTAAAACTATCCGGCATGCAAACATTCATGACCTGACCTCATGGTGTGCTGTCAATTGAAAATGCACATGCTAAGTTTAGTGTTCAGAAGGGCCTCTTGTCTTGACACACAAATGACAGACACACCATTCACATCTTGCAGACATATTTGAAGGCAATATTAAATGTATAGCTCAGTTTGAGCACTTAATAGCCAGGTGACTTAATATGTCCAATTCCAAATCCACTATTTGGCCTCCAGATGAAAGTGCTTATAAGAAAATAATTTTCAAATTGTTATTTCAAAACCAAATCCAGGAGTGCAGTGGCTCAGTGGTAGAGTGCTTGACTCGAGACAGATGTCCCCCCGGTTAGAGCATCACCGGCATCACTGCGTTGTGTCCTTGAGCAGGACACATTAATCCTAGCTTAGTCCTGGTTCAACCCAGGAAGACCCATCCCTTTATAGCTGAAAGATTGTTCATGGGATGTAAAGAATCACATAAAATAAAACAACCAGAACAGATATTCTGGATGTTTAGATAAAAACTCTCATTTGGTGATATAGAGGCTTTTGAAGGGCTATTGAGCGGTTAACCTATACCTGTGTACTATATGACTAAATTCCCAGCATGGCACCTGTCCTTGATTTGGCTGCAGGCAGTCTCTTATCAGTTAAGTCCATTATAGAAAATTGCTAATACACTTTAGGTATCCAGTTGAATGTGCTTAAAAATCATATAAAAAAAAAAACAATTTTCTTGATGCTCAAAAGAGCCGTCTCAATGAGACGGTTCTTTTGAGCACCCAAAACAAATGTTCAAATGATTGAAAAATTGCATATGTTCTCACAATTTTGTCAATAAAAGTTCACTTATCTGGACTTATGTTAGACCAAACTCCATGTACATATAAACTCATCTATTTCAATATTTAAAAGTTATACAGCTTAAAATTATGCATTTTATTAAAACAGATGACATTTGATTATTTTTTCAGTCTTTTCTATTTAACCCTTAAAGCACCAATCACGCCTGCAGCAGATGACAAATATGGCGACAACTTTCCTAATTTTTGAAAAAAATAAGGTATGATGTTTCATGAGAATCGTCTGCCAGCAGACTATTCTCATGAAACGTCGTGCCTTATTTGTTTTTTTATTCTTTGAAAAAGCAGCAAAATTTGCAATTGTCGTCTGCTGCAAATTGTATGTGGCACTTTATGAGTTAACTTTTTGCCTATTATTGTTGTCTGCTGATTACCTCTGCAAAATCTAGAGGCGGCCACTGGCCCCCTTTAAGTGGCCCCCTTTTGTATCAAATGGCCCCTTGCTAAAGGTAGAGTTGGCCATCATCAACATCATGCAAATGGGCAAATATTAGACAGTGTTTTTCCATCTGAAATCACATGAAAATGACCACTGAAAATTTAATGGATTTAACACTGAAGTCGGTCCTAATCTGGATCCAAAGTGTTTGATTATGGATGATTTGTTTCTTCAACCAGTCAATAATTTTTCAGTCATGTCGGGATGGGTCTTCTGTGTTGAACCAGTACCAATCAGTCTCAGGTAAAAGTGTCTTGTACCACTCCTGATTTCCTGCTGACATTGAAGCTGCCCATCACTGGCCATCATTCGACAAGCCAATCAGTTTGTCCAGCAGAACTTGTTCCTTATTTATCACATCCAGAAATCATGGGTTAGGGATTCAATATTGGAATAGAGTCCTAATGGCCAAGAAAGATGTTATATGTTCAACTCTTGCTGAGACCATACTGAGTAGTTAAAATTTGGCTCAGTGAGTAACAAATCTGTACTCTTATCAAACATTAAAATGAAAGAGGTATAATTCCCTTGAATCACATCAGATATTGCTGTAAGTTGGTGACTGTGGTCAATGGACTCCTTAGAACTGGACTTTCTCTGAGACCAAACTATCTTATCTGTGAGATGCTGTTCACCCTGAAAAAATTATTGCACAAACCAATATGACATATTGTTATATAACTGGAGAGAATCCCATCTCCTGATTCGGTGCCATGATTATCCGAAATCAACAGATATCACCGAAATCAACAGATATCACCGAAATCAACAGAAAATCACCGAAATCACGAGATAAAAGTAAGAAATCACCTTTTTATTGTTTACTTAATGCAAAAATATGATAAGAATTAGTATAATATGCTTATTTCTAGTCTGTTTTTAAAAAGATGTTGATAAAAAAAATCACTTTCAAATTGCTATAATGTGTTGCTATATTTTTTGAAATATTTATTTGCTGGCACATTAAAATATAAGCCTTTTGTAAACATATCAATTATTCTACTATCATTTATATCATATAAAGGCATAAAATTAACATTAAAATGGATATTTCCTTTTTTTCTGGTGATTTCGGCATACCTTGAATTGGAAATTGAAATGTACATTTTTTTTCATATTTTAATCAAAGTAGAAATAAGCTTATTATTCAAATTGTTATCCCACGGCCTCCAATCTCGGCCTCCTTCTCCAAAAAGAGCAGAGCGTAAAGTGAGGCGAAGGCCCTTCCGGGAAGCAGGCAGTGGGCAAAACAATGGAACACGGTAAGTTGTGTTGACACATTTTCAATCATAAGTAAATTTTCAGCGCAAAACTCGAAAATCTAAGAATGCTATGCTTCGGGCAATTGTTCAAGCTATCCGTAGAGCATGCTGTTTGCACATTTGAACTTAGTTTGTAAGCGTGAGAGTTTTTCTCCCGTTGCACAGTTGTCCAAGAAACGGTGGTTCCCGCATGGTTTTGCCTTCTAACCAAACGTATAGTAGCGTTTGGACCCTTATTCATACTACCGAGGCCCCTCCACACCCATGTTGTCCCAAATGCAATTTTTCGAGATATTTCAATGATAATTGAGTGATTTAGAGCCAAATTTCTTTAGGAGCAGGAGGCGAAGGGCAGGAGAAGCAGGCTGGGAGAGGAGAAGCAGGCGGCGATGAAATCAAAATTTGCATTGATTTTGCTTATTTTTAATAATATACTTATCCAATCGGTCGCTGGACATTTCGGCTCATAACAATTTCGGCCCATGTCAATTTCGGCCCATAACCAAATCGGCCTATACAATTTCGATGTTCGAATCAAACTTTAGCCACTATAGTACGAACTATAGTTCGATTCGAAGTGCGCCACTGTCGTCCGGGTTATGCTACGTTTACACTATGTCCCCGGCGACCACGGCAGTCACGATTCCGGCCATCGTGGACGAAACGGGGTGACCGTAACACAACGTAGGGGAACGGGGTCGACAAACGTAGCTCGCCGTGGTTGCCGTGATCGCCGGGACAGATTTTTAAACAGTCAAAAAATTTGCCACGGCAGCCACGGCGGGGTTGACCTACTTACAATGTAAATGTGCCGTAGTAGAACGGGAGAACGCAACAAAACGTGACGGAACGTAACAGACCTTAACACAACTTGGAGTATGTCCGTAGCTGGACGGCTTGATACGAGACGTCAACGCAAGGTCTGCCAAGGTCTATCAAGTTCTGTTGCGGTCTGCCACGTTGTCCTTACCCGACCCCACAGCTCGAACCTGAACATGGAGTCTAAGAATCTCAGATAGATGCATCTGAGGAGGAAAGTTGTGGCAAGGGTAGAAATAATCATTACTGATGGGACTTGGGTAGTTTCATTGTACTATAGAGGTGTATTAGATTATAATTTCCCGTGGCAGAATATTGCATTTATTTCTCTTAAGATCAGTCAGTGTAGATATTGATAAAATGCTGCATTGTGCGCCATTTCATTAGAATCTTCTGTGTTTTTAAAAAAATACTCATAAATGAGTCACTAGAGTACAAAGGGTAAATGCTGATAGCAATGGCTGGTGTTTTTTGTTTCAAGACTCTCATTGTAAAGTTTCGAAGAGTTTTGGAGGCCTGAAATGCGTTAACATCTTCGATGCGAAGCTCTCTTGCTATAAAAGTGAGAAATATCCCATTTGTTGCATTCGTTCTTCCGAAAACCATGCCCGCACTAACCTTCCTGCTAGACGATCATTCTTCTATACAGCTGCTGGTGGCCTCCTTGCTGCCACAAAGGCTAGATGAACACTCCTAGAGCTAGCAATAATATAGATACGAAATCGGCTTCTTTATTGCTATTATATGTAATGATGTTTTTGATCAAGGGTGCATAATGTAACGATTGCAGCAGCTTTGTGGACCTCCTCTTTATACCGTGGGCATATTGGAGCTCAAACACCATTTATCGCCCACGTTTTATCGTAGAAAACCTTGGCAGAACTTGATAGACGTAGCAGAACTTGATCGCATCGTAACAAAACGTGAGAGGTCCCAACAGAACGTGGCAGGTCGGGATGAAACGTAGAACCATCCGTGACAGACCGTAGCGCGCCGGCGAGCCTCTGTCCCGGAAGACCTTGACAGAACGTGAGAAAACGTAGCGAGACTTAACAGAACTTGAACACAAAGACAAAAATGACTAAAACCACCACGGCAAGCTACGTTTCTGGCTACCGTGACTGCCGTGGCTGCCGGGAACATAGTGTAAACCTAGCATAAGAGTTACACATACACACACAAATATTTTAAGCCGCATCTTAATCATGCGATCGATAAAGCAGCCAACAGGGCAAACATTTAACGCAACTTTGTAGGGACGTAATAGTTGGTAAACATTATTGAGAATAACTCATTTATAAATGAATATTCGGAAGACATTTTGTATATCTTATAAACATTTATTTGCGGAAAAAAAACATACAGCTGTCAACGTTTTTTGATAGCGAAAATCTCAAAGAAGACTGAATGCGTCACCAGGACAAAATGGGTTTATAAAAATGAGATAAGTAAGTGACAAACCAAATGCTGTTTTTATATAAACGTCAAGAGTCGGCAAGAATGGGTTTATAGGCCCCCATCGGTAAAAAGATGTGTTTAAATATTTAATAATTATGTTGATTTAAGTAAGAGTCTGTCAATTTGGACTATCTATTTATGATTTATAGGCGTAGGAGTCTCGTAGAACGGTCAGTGGGGCGCCCCGATGTTCAAATTTCAAGGAACACTTGGTTTGAATTCCTTTTTTTTCTGCGTCTAAGTCTTTCGCACCATCAGTAATTGTTGCTCTTAATCAAAGCTTGAGAGGGGGTGGGTATAAAACAGAGGCTCGACCCAGTCTGAGATATTTGATAATCCTTTTCCCAAGAACTTAGGGAGAAATTCACAAGTATCACTAATCTGTGAGCATTACATGATTCCAATGAGAAAAAAAGTGAACCACACATTACGTTGGTGGTGGCATTTAAAGCGAAGTAATTTCGATTTATTTAAATGTTTTGAAATATTCATACATGCAAGTTTGATATAGATTGGATAAGTATATTATTAAAAATAAGCAAAATCAATGCAAATTTTGATTTCATCGCCGCCTGCTTCTCCTCTCCCAGCCTGCTTCTCCTGCCCTTCGCCTCCTGCTCCTAAAGAAATTTGGCTCTAAATCACTCAATTATCATTGAAATATCTCGAAAAATTGCATTTGGGACAACATGGGTGTGGAGGGGCCTCAGTAGTATGAATAAGGGTCCAAACGCTACTATACGTTTGGTTAGAAGGCAAAACCATGCGGGAATCACCGTTTCTTGGACAACTGTGCAACGGGAGAAAAACTCTCACGCTTACAAACTAAGTTCAAATGTGCAAACAGCATGCTCTACGGATAGCTTGAACAATTGCCCGAAGCATAGCATTCTTAGATTTTCGAGTTTTGCGCTGAAAATTTACTTATGATTGAAAATGTGTCAACACAACTTACCGTGTTCCATTGTTTTGCCCACTGCCTGCTTCCCGGAAGGGCCTTCGCCTCACTTTACGCTCTGCTCTTTTTGGAGAAGGAGGCCGAGATTGGAGGCCTTGTATCCAGCTGATCAGGATGCATATTGTTTTCTACTCTGCTTGTTAATGCATACTATTAAGTGGAACCCTGCAAGTTGGTTAGATATACACTGCTGAAGTTACTCTTTGCCTGAAATTGTTGTCTGCTGATAACCTTTGCAAACAGTTTAAGAACCAGATCAGGACTGACAAAATGTCAGACCTGATCTGGGTCCAAACTGTATGACTCTCTGATGGTGATCATGAAGGAACTATATAGTAAATTCATTTAGAAAAGACAGCAGATGACAAAATACCTAAACATTTGCCTGGTCCTGAAGTCAGCTGATCAGGATGTGTATTGTTTTCTACTCTGCTTGTAAATGCATACAAATAAGTGGTATAATGCCTTCAATGTTGGCTCCCGGTACCGTTAGTTTAACAGGTAACAGGGTCCAGGGCGACAACGGTAAACATTGCGCTTACTGTACCCTGCAAGTTGGTTTGATATACACTGCTGAAGTTACTCTTTGCCTGCAATTGTTGTCTGCTGATAACCTTTGCAAACAGTTTTAGAGCCAGATCAGGACCGACAAAATGTCAGACCTGATCTGGGTCCAAACTGTATGACTCTCTGATGGTGATCATTAAGGAACTATATAGTAAATTCATTTAGAAAAGAAAGCAGATGACAAAATACCTAAACATTTGCCTGGTCCTGAAGTCAGCTGATCAGGATGTATATTGTTTTCTACTCTGCTTGTAAATGCATACAAATAAGTGGTATAATGCCCGGTACCGTTAGTTTAACAGATAACAGGGCCCAGGGCGACGGCGGTAAACATTGCGCTTACCGTACCCTGCAAGTTGGTTAGATATACACTGCTAAAGTTACTCTTTGCCTGCAATTGTTGTCTGCTGATAACCTTTGCAAACAGTTTAAGCCAGATCAGGTTCGACAAAATGTCAGACCTGATCTGGATCCAAACTGTTTGACTCTCTGATGGTGATCTATATGGTAATCTATACAGTAAATTAATTTAGAAAAGACAGCAGATGACAAAATACCTAAACATTTTCCTGGTCCTGAAGCCAGCTGATCAGGATGTATATTGTTTTCTACTTTGCTTGCAAAGGCATACAAATAAGTGGTACCCTGCAAGTTGGTTAAATAAACACTGCTGAAGTTACTCTGCCTGCAATTGTTGTCTGCTGATAACCTTTGCAAACAGTTTTGGAACCAAATCAGGACCAACAAAATATTGGGCCAGATCTAAATCCAAACTGTTTGACTCTCTGAGAACTATATAGTAAATTAATTTTAAAAAAGACAGCAGATGACAAAAATATCAAAAAATTTCCAGCAAGCAGAGTAAAATAGAAACGGATGCTTGTCAAGATAAATAGGGTTACTATATTATAATAAATGCACTTGTGTAAATATCAAATTAACCCTTGTCCTGCTGAACCTAGATGTATCCTGTTTTTGGAAACACTAACAGTGTGGAAACTGATCAGCTGATCGGGATCCACAGTTTTGCATTCAGTTTACGGTCTTGCCAGAATTTAGCTATATTTGCTCAGCAGTACAGGGTTAAACAATTTAATTTGATAGTTTGTGTAGAATTGTTGTTTTTGTTTTTTTTTTATGTGTGTAAATATTATTTATTTTGAGGGCCTCATGGAAGATTAGTTGTACTACTAAATGTTGTCACCCTCTTTAAATAAAGACTTTACTTACTTATTTACTTACTTACTTACTTACTATCCAATTATGGCATTAAATTAATAATAAAATTGTGATTTCCTATTTTTATCTGGTGATTTCGGTGAATTCACTGTGCACTGAATTTGAAAGTGAAATCATAACATTTTTTTTCATTTCTTTTTAAAATCAAAGTAGAAATAAGCTTATTTTACAAATTCTTATTATATTATGACATTAAACTAACAATAAAATGGTAGTTTTTTCTTATTTTTATCTGGTGATTTCTTGGTGATTTCTGCTGATTTCTGTTAATCATCGGACCCTCCTGATTGGCTCAATTTGTCTTCATAAATCTCTGTCTACCTGAAAACCGGTCTAAACTGGCCTACAAGTTAATATTGCATGAAAACCAGCTCAAACTAGTTTCCAGAAGTTAATATTTTGACACTAATATCACCATCTGTAGAGCTAAAAATAGCATGATTAATATAAAACTAACATGTGCTGCATGAAATTGACCATCTTCACCAGCGAAGGTTTCGTCGTATCTACCTTTCGACACACCCTTCGCCTCACGACCCTCAAAATTTATTATTAGCACAGACTAATCGACCAATGAAAACGCCAGGAAGGATTTTTTCGATAATCCCTTACTGCCAATCAGATTAAATGTAGCAGTTTATCGGCACCTAATGTGCACCGCCTGCTAAGTCTCCATTAGTCCAGATAAGCATAGATTTTGGTCGTAAAACTATTTATTTTTCTTCTATAATTAAGTTCAAAATTATGTTATAGGTGCTCAAAATAACCATCTTAATGTGACAGTTCTTTTGAGCACATTAAACGTACATTTTAGTTGTTAAATAAGAAAACTGAATGTAAATTAATCACGTCGTCTTATCTGGAGGCCCAGTGTTTATCGATTTTTGGCACCGCTTTGTGATTGATCATATTAATTGTTACTATTTTTGGCTTATAACCTATTCAATCCGAGAAAATCGAAGCTGTGAGGCCAAGGGTTAGATTAGATAATCACAACCCTTGGTAGGACAAGATGGAAATTGACATGATTTGCTGTTTCACATCCCAACAGGTAAATTAAAGACTTTCATGATCTTTTTGAAAACAGTTTTGTATTATCTTGTTTGTTAATTTATCTTTGTTTTGAAAAAACAAAAAGTATAAAAAAAAGTTTTATATTAATTAAATTTTACGTTTCACACTCAGAGAATTAGTATCCTTTTCAACATGCAAAATACTATGATAAAATATTTTAATTACAGTTGATAAAACTTATGAGAAAGTCCTTAGGCTGACGGTTGAACATAACTTAAACAACAAAACAAAAAGTAGAAAAGTTTCATTCTTAGTTGAAACGCCATACAACAAAACAGTTATTGACTTCAACTTCGGTAGACATAATTGAAGGCCAATGAAGCAGAAGGTCTATACTGAGTAATCGATTATTGAAAAACTACCGATCAATTAATAGTGGTAGGAATCGGCTAGATTTTTATGATCGATCATCGGAAATAACAAGTGACCAATGATCGATCATTAATCGACTAAAATAGAATACATATATGGGACATATCATGGTACTTTGAAGATGCCTTGTGGCGTTGCGTTGATTGGCCAACCATGTCACAGGTGTCAAATAACAGGGCCCTAGCCAAAAGAACACATTCACTACATTATTTAGACCATACCAGAAACTGAAAATGCTAGAAAGGGTCATATTAAACAAATACATCAAGCTGAAAATTTAAGGCCAATGCAGCAGAATGTCTATACCGAGTAATCGATTATTGAAAAACTACCGATCAATTAATCAGTTCACTGAAAATGACCAATGATCGATGAACTCGATTAATTGGCCTACCACTATCAATTAATCAGTTCACTGAAAATGACCAATGATCGATGAGCTCGATAAATCGGCCTACCACTACTATCGACTGTACATATACATCTACATCGATACATTGTACTGTCACAATTGACTTTAACACAACAGGCTCGTCCCCAGTGGTCCCGTTCTATCTGTTCTGCCAATGGTTTATCTGTACCGGCTTAAAAATTGTTGTTTAAAAATGTGACAGTGCAAAAGTTTATGTAAGCTGTTATTGTTATTAACAGCCCTTTGACTGTATTGTCTCGCAAGTAGTCAACTCTTTCACTCAACTCAACACAAATTTATTTGCAAATCACAGTTAATCACTGGTTATTTTCTGTCTACAGAGGCAGGGCCAGGGAGGTGGGGAACTTGTCAGCTTGTAGGCCAAATGAAAGTAGCTAAAAACTAATTGACAAGGCAAAATCAATTTACCTTTCATCAGCTAGTTGTCAAAGTGAGCACATTCCAGTAATACTTTTCTTGTAAATCTCACTATACCTCTGTAACTAGAAGAAAATAGAATGTCAGGCAGATTTAGTAATCAATCTGCCATCTTAGTTTTTTTAACTACCCAATCCGTACTCTATCTTCCTGTACACTCCCCAGGAGTTTGGTACATTGCTATAGACGCGACCCCCGTCATGGACCCTTGGATGCATGAAAGACACTGTGTAGCCGGAATTGGTACATCAATTAAGATCTGTGAAATTGGTCTGCTTTAGACTAGGATCTTTCTATAGGATACACACAGGGTTGTAGAAAAGACCCAAATTTCTTGATGCCCAACCCATCCTATGATTCCTAAACAATCAATGAAGACCGTGATCAGATGCTACATTCTGCTGCATCTGATCCTGGTCTGCACTGTCTGTCAATGTACTACATATTAACCAGTTTATAAGATTGCAGTTATGTATGACAGGTACTGCAATGGCCGTTATTAATATTAGTGCTTTTATCTGCTGTTAGAACTGTTTCAACCCATAAGACGCATCCTAACATGACTGATAAATGGTTGACTCGGATGTAATGAATCGTGCTAAACAAATAATATCAGTGCTACCTGAACAATATTTTTTGGGCCGTTCGGTGGTGCAAACTTGGTAGTGATCACCGCTGATGCATGCATGGCGGACGAGGGGGGGGGGTGGCGGACAAGGGTTGGGGGGGGGGGGGGGGAGGGGTCATCGAGAGAATTGTTTTATGGCCTTTAATTACTGTAAAAACTTAAATAATATGAGCTCTAAATGTATAACTGATCTCAATCATTAATAAAACTGATAATCACTCTTTGGTGAAAACCCCGCAGGGTTTTTCTCCCATTTCATTTTGTGGGGGAAAATCCCCGCGGGGGTTTTTCCCCGCGGGTTTTTTTTTATTTTGCTTGAAAGGCTTCAAATGATGAGAAAAACTTCAATTCAGCTTCTATATTGTTTTGTAAAGCAATACAATTAAAAACAAACCTTTTTATTTTTTCGAAAAACCCTGCGGGGTTTTTCCCCCACAATCTGAAATGGGAGAAAAACCCCGCGGGGGAAATTAAAGGTTGGAATTAAGCCTTACCAATCATTTTCTGAAATAATTACAATCAAACAAACTTATTTCTTTAACTTATTTTGATATTTATTTTTTTGAAAAAACCCTGCGGGGTTTTTCCCCCATTTGAAAATGTGGGGGAAAAACCCCGCGCAGGGTTTTAAAAACCCCGCGGGGTTTTAAAAACCCCGCGGGGTTTTTGGAAAACCCCGCGGGGTTTTTGACTTTGACCATTTTTTTCATTACGATGGCATATATTTTTTTAGTCATAATTATATATGTTTTGCTCCCTTATGTCTGTATTTTTGTATTTTAGTGGTTTTGAGCCTTTTGCACCACTAGAAAGATGATGTGATTTTGCCAAATTCTGGTGTGGCAAAAAAAAACTGGTGGCTGTTAGTGGCGGATCCAGAGGGGATCAGGGGATTCGCTAGAAACATGCCCCCCCCCCCCCCCCGTTTTTAAATATCCTGTGAAGATGAAATATCCAATAATTTGATCTCAGTGAGACCGAATTATGTCATTTTCATGGGAAATTTAAGGAAAATGACAGGAGCTAGAATATTCAAATGCAAATCACTTATATGAGCCGCGTCGGGAAAAAAAGTTTCTTTGGAGTACTGCGACCATGTAGATACAGAAACAAACACCAATCTTTTTCTTTCTTTCTATACTGTCCTCGCTCATACTTGACCATTACGACAGGGAAATCTTTTTTTTTTATCTGAAACCACAGGGCCTAGTAAAGGAGACAACACTTCTTGACTGAAATCACTTGAACTAGAGCCTTTTTTTGTATGTAGCATCAGCTAGTGGACTTCTACCATGTGTGTTCACAATATGACAATGGGACCATTAATGCTCCCGCCCAGAGTGTCAAAATCCTGTTAATTTTGTCAACATAATTAATGGAAAGCCTTGTAACGAAACTGCTTATCTATAAAACATCATAGCTGGGATTTGGAAGAGCTATGATTTTTTAATGTCCTTATAAACACTCATTCTCAGGCGAGCGACCCCTGGCCCGAAGGACCTCCTGTTTCTATATAAAGAATCGTGTTCCTGAGAGACAATGATTTTAACTGTGTCACCTATTACAAGTCATGTCCACTCTGTCATCCATGATTATGAAGGATAACACTCAAAAGGTATGTTGAAATTTTACGAATTAGTTTTGTGGTGCTTAGGGGCCCATTGAATTTCGGCATCCAGTTATTTTTGAAGAACAACAGCATTCTAACAGTGTTTTGAAAACGTTCTGATGTATTATTTCTAAAGGTTGAGTAGAACATTTGTTCATATCCTTAAACCATCAGATTGTGTTTCAACTCACATATTTCGCTTTACTGTCGATAAAAAGACTCAAACTCATTATTGCACGCCGTACATAGCTACTTATTTGAGATGGCATACAGAAAGCAACGACTCAATGTACATACAAGAAATTTAATACAAATATTAACATCACATGATGTGATGTTGCAGAACACAACAGCCATTACTCTAGCATTTTCCACTTTTGAGTTATGTCCCTTTGATCTACGTAAGAAGCGGTTTCTAAGACGTATTTAAATCTATTATATTTTTTCGGAACTCTCTCCCTCTCTCTCTCTCTCTGCACGCGCGTTTGAGAGAGAGAGAGAGAGAGAGAGAGAGAGAGAGAGAGAGAGAGAGAGATGTAGTCATCCAGTCGCTTGCAACCACAAGTCATGTGATGTGATAAGAAGAATCATTCACATGTGACTATATATTGCTAATTCTGTCATTGATATTTGTGAAGATTGAGTACCAATTCTTCATATCTGTGATAATTTGGTACCAATTTTTCACATATGTGAGCATTTGGTACCAATTTTTCACAACTGTGAGCTTCTGGTACCAATTTTTCACATGTGTGAAAAGTGCGTACCAATTCTTCACATATGTGAAATTACGTACGAATTCTTCACATGTGTGAAATTATGTATCAATTCTTCACATATGCGAAAATTGCGTACCAATTCTTCACATTTGTGAGGAATTGTTAGCTATTCTTCACATTTGTGAGGAATTGTTAGCTTTTCTTCACATTTATTAAAATTTAGTATCAATTCTTCACATTTATGAAATTTAGTACCAATTCTTCACATTTATGAAAATTTAGTACCAATTCTTCACATTTATGAATATTTAGTACCAATTCTTCACATTTATAAAAATTTAGTACCAATTCTTCACATCTGAGAAAGATCGAACCAGGTATTCGCAGATAAGTCGAATACGTACCGATTCTTCACAAGTTAATACTATAAAAGTATGAAATTTGATCACAGATTTTAGACCCCCCCCCACCCCAATTTTCGAAATTGAGTGTGTATCGAAGTGTAAGTTATAAAAGTCGAGTGTCGAATAAAAAAAAACTAACAACAACAGCAACAACAATGGTGCCAAGGGGACATGGTCACCAGAATCAAATCAACTCTTAACTGTTTCCTAATAATATATCTATGCAAATTAGGTTAAAATTGAAGCACCGGTTCGGAAAATGTGTGTAAATGGCTGACCTAACAGACTTCTTGAAAATTAATTTATAATAGGGCAGCAATGCAGTAGACCTTACGATTTGCACCTAGATGCCTTTTATTACTCGATACTTGCCTTTTAGTACTCGACACTTGATACTATCCGTTTTCCTTACTCGATACTTGCATTTTATTTCTCGATACTCGACATTCATTGCTCGAAACTCGACTTTCATTTCTCGATACTCGACTTTTATTACTCGATACTCGACTTTTATTACTTTTTCTATGTGTCTTGATCCACAACTGAACTAAGGGTGAGGCTGGCGCCGTGAAGAGCCGGTTTAAGCTCTCCAATAAAATATTTTAACTGACCGTTCCAAGGCGGTACTTCTTTTGCGGATCATTTGTTTTATTTATGTCTTGTGTTTGTCGTACTTTCGGGTCTGTTCATTGCTGCCTTGTGGTAACCTGCTCGGAAAAAGGGCTAACCTCTTGGCTCTCGTTTGTGGTGTTTAATTGTGTTTTGTCACTTCCCCATGTGGTATCCTGGGTCAGGTGTGGTACTTGATTGTACCGATTCCTGATCTTTGCCGCCCTTCTCACTTTGATTACGCAATCCTCGAAACATAGCAAAAGTGAACAGTAATTATAAGCCACAAATGGATACCAGCAAAGGAATGGAAATCAGATTCTACCAAGATTCCAGAGCATAATTTTGGACTGAAACACGTATTTTTCGTGTGTTTTCGACCATCCATTAGTTGTAAAAAACGACGTTACGCCGTCTAATGTCAATGTTGCATGATTGAATGCGATTTTGTTACGAAGATTCTGATCATTCGTTGAAATACAAAGGTATTCCTGAACCTCCAAGGTGGCCTTATGTTTCCTTTTCGTTTACACGCCCTTTTCCCGCCAACACCATTTAGTCTGATCCGGTATGGTCTCACCTTTATGTTGTTGCGCAAGTTAGTAATCAGGTGCTAATTAACCGTTTTTTACAGATTCATCTCCCGCGCCAATAAAATATTGCAAAACAGTGTCGGTTTGTCTTCTCTCTCTCTCTCTCTCTCTCTCTCTCTCTCTCTCTCCTTGTAGTAGGTAAAATTTCTTTGAAACAGTTTAATATCTTACACTTTAGACTTTTAGAAATTCAGTCTCTTTTGATTTTGCATTGGAGAGCATCGAATGCTCAGATGAGCCAGTGCATCTCTAAAGTCTGGACAGAACCTTCGCTGTTCGTATACACAAGATATGGAAGCAGATGACGGCTTAGACCAACTATAGACCACAACCTTCATACCTAGCTCGCAACCTTAGGTTTAAATCTTTCTAGCGATGAGACGGCACGGTTGTGAAGATTGATAAGCGCCCTTGTTTCTCGCAAACAATCGATACGAATAGCAAGTACTGCTTATAATTAAACAAACAACAAAGACACTGAAAAGATTCTGTGATCGTGCTGGTTGATATGCACGTTCATTTTTCGTATATCAAAACAGAAATCACAGTTCAGACTTCACACTTTGTACTTCACAGTTCAGACTTCACACTGCAAACTTCACAGTTAAGACGTCAAACTTCATGGTTCACACTGCAAAGTATAGACTTCATACTTCACACTTCATACTTCACAATCAGACTTCACATTTCATACATCACAATTTTCAATTTTTTAAACGCGTGACTATGACGTATTACTAATAAAATGGCGTGTGATGTTGTTAGATTACTTTTTGTTAGATATTGTTAAATGCAATTGCTGACTGTCATAATATTTGTTAAATTCATAATGCAATACCATATTTCGATGTTACGGGTTAAACTTTCAAAAACAAAACTGAATCTGCATCTTTCATCTGGGCATTGCTGGTTGCACAATGAAAGGTTCAACTTTAAACACAGTCAGAGATGCATGATTGATTCCTGCCTAATAATTGTTCAATAAATAAGATTTGGCATTACCTATTTGAGGTTAAGTAGAAATTAACACTTTTCATTTAACAATATACATTTAAACAGATATTAAAATCAATCACGCCATTTGTATTAGTAATACACCACAGGCATGTGCTTAAAGGTTGGAAACTGTGAAGTATGAAGTGTGAAGTAAGAAGTTTGAAATATGAAGTGTGAACTGTGAATTCTGAACTTTGAAGTGTGAAATATGAAGTCTGAAGTTTGAAATCTGAAGCTTGAAGTCTGAACTGTAAAGTATGAAGTGAGAAGTCTGAACTTTAAAGTTTTCAATAAGCAGTCAGAGCTGTGAATTGTGAAGTCTGAACTGTGGAATATGAAGTGTGAAGTTTAAAATGTATCTTTCTTTTCCCTTAAATTACTTTATTTTGAAAAAAAAGAAGTGTGAGTTATGAAGTAGGAACTGTGAAGTGTGATGTTACCACCAAACTTTCGTACGATTTGATGTATAATTTCACTGTTAATCGTTTGTTAAGGATTGAATTTAGTGATAAGCATATTTTATTAATGCCCCTGACTGTTATATGGAAGTCGCTGAAAAAATGATAAGGATGAATTTCTTATCTTTTACCACACTGTACTGAATTTACTGAACGACTGAAAAACACGTATAGTCTGAAAATCCATTTTTATTTGAAGAAACAAAACATTCGTGCTGGCAGTGATATGTTGCTTGCTGACAGTCACATTAAATGCTATGACGTTGCTTAGTGGGGTTGTGCGGCTTGCATTTTGAACAGCTGCATGACTAAGTCAGCAGAATCATCCAGTTAAACACACAACAGCCTTGAATACATGTAGGTTTAAGGAAACCCACAAGTTTCATGTTTTTCTGTCATTTCTGTTGGGCTTCGACGAGAAACCCTGTCATTGGTGTTTCTGACTTAGTAAGTCTCTAACAAGTCTGCTTAGCTACAGAGACTAGCTAGAAAAATGAAATTTCGCTTGTAGCAAGCCTGTCTAGATACAAAACTGTTTGAAGTGAATAACAAAGGTGCTGACCAGACTGCGCGGATGCGCAGGCTGATTTGCTAATTTGTTGTTCACAAACCCATCACCACAGGTTTTTTCGTCGCCTGTCCTCCAGGCATTAAAATGAAAATGTCATCAGAGGGGTAAATCTATAAAATCTGAGAAGTATTACACCTTATGGCTATGTCTCAACTTTAACCTATGTGTGTAAAACACACATTGAAAGGTAGACATGCCATCAAGAAGGGTCAAATAGTTTCTATTATTTACAGAAAAAATTGACTTTAGTTTTTCTTACTAAGGGCTAGGCTAGTTTTCTCGCTAGGATATGCTTTTTTGATAATAAATCATTAAAAATCTTCTGTATTTGTCTTTGATATTGGTTTATGCCCCGCCTCTGCAAAGATTCATAATTCAGAAATCTTGTCCTATACATTGCTTCATATCCTGCCTGTTGTTCATCAATCCATCGATCGTTGATATAATTGAAGATGTACCGTACTGACTGGCACGCCAACAGAAAGATCGGCTCAGATGCAGCTGTATGCCCTGAAAAGACTTTGGGTTTACCAGTTTACCAATTACATAATTTAGCCACGGCATGAGATTTTGAACAATTTGACATTTGACAAGTGTAGGCTCGGACGAGCCTCTGCAGCATTCTTTTAAGATTAGAAACTTCAAATGGTGTTCAGTCAGTATCTTAACAATCATAGAATACTCAAGCGACTAGCAAAGGCTCTGATCAGACTGCGCGTATGCGCAGGCTGATCTAAGGCTTTGCTGGTCGCACATACCACATTGCACTGGCTCATAAATCAAATATGTTGCTGTGTAGTTTGGTGGTCTGGGAAATGGACGGCCATCGGTGAATTTGTTTTAGGGAGTATGCGATAAACGATGATCTCTCTCCCGTGTTTCTTGCTTAGATATAAACTTGGTTGGGCTTTTGGGATAAGACCTCGCAAATCGTGTGCTAAAATAAAAGTACATTTTGATGATAGCACATGTATAAAAACTATGTTTCACATGGTGACGGAATGTGAATATGGTACCTACTGTGAAGCATCTCGCACCATCGGGCGGTCTCTGCCACGAGTGCGGTGCTTTGAAGAATTGATTATTTTGACTTTTCATCGAAGTGAAATTTGCACGCTAATTTATTTTCCGTGTTTAACTAGTTCTATACTTCTACTACGACCTCTAAGTAGTGACCCTCGATTCATTCAATGCATTTACCGTTACAGTCACGCCTCAAAGCGTTTTGTGGAAGTTTTTTTGATACGGTGTTATTTTTCTAATTGTGTGTAAACATTTTGGACCTCGATCAAGCCCGACGTCTGTCGGGTCTAGGCTGTGTCCAAACTATTTATGGGAATGTTTTGTGGTGTCAGCCAAAGTTGTTGCCACCTATTCAATGGGTGGCAGCTCCAAACAGTCTGGAACCGTATCAGGCGCAACTTTATGTCGGGTCTGATTAGGGTCTAAATTGTTTGTGGGTTTTTTACCGTAGTTTGTATTCAAACCCCGTGGATCAGGCGCAGTCCCGACTTTTGTCAGTCTGATCATATTCCAGGGTGTTTGTTTTGTGTTTCAATTTTGATTTATTGTTAAAACGGATTGGGGCCAGTTCAGTTCCAACTTTTGTAGGGTCTGGGCCAACCCAAAACTATTTATTGAGGGGTGGTAGCTGGAGTTTGTTTTGGTCTTTACTTAAATATTTCGAAAGAAACCCCAATGTTGTCGTTGCACGTTTTATTTTCAGTTATATAGCTCGATTTGGGGAGAGGGATCGGCTGTTGAGGGGGTAACTCTGTCATTTGGTCTTATTTCGTCTATCGCCGGTGTAAGTAGATTTTGTATTAAGGTCAAAAGAGTCGGTCGATTCTCCAGATTTGCCTGTTTGGTATGTTAAAGGCTTTGTTAGTGTCCTCGTTGTTTGTTTGATTGATTTGATTTTTTACGTCCCATCAACAATCCCTTAGTTAAACAGAGACGGGTCTTCCTGCATGGGTTGAACCAGTACTAAGCTAGGATAAATGTGTCTAGCTCAAGGACCACGACACAGTGACGCCGGTGAGGCTCGAACCCGCGGCCCTTCGGTCTCGAGTCAAGCACTCTACCACTGAGCCACTGCGCTCCCAGTGTCCTCGTTTGCTCAAGAAGACCATGAGGCGCGATGCACGTGTGTGTTTAACCCTAAGGACTAAGTCTCAAGGCTGGGGACATCGGAGCGGACAATGCCCCTGTCGGCGCATGAGGACCGTTAGGCGGGATGCACACCCTATCCCAGGACCGCAAAGTGCGTGTTTGAACCCCCTAGGTGGGATTAGTGTGTGTTGTTTTGGTTTTTACGGTCAGGATTCGGACGATTCTCCAGTTACACCCATTTGGTATGTTTCAAGGCTTATTTGTCAGGTATCGAGAGCCAGCCCTTGATATTCATCATGATGATGCCATCATATCAGATGCTTGCATTCGATCATGCATACATATCACAATGGTACAGCCAAGGCTCAGGCGAATCTGCACACATGCGCAGGCGCGCGAGAACCTTTGCAACTCGCCTTCACAAAATATGGATGCAGAAGAACACTCAAACATTAACCAATTTAAGCCTAGCGTCCTTTTTGTGGGACATATGCAAACAGTGGATACCCAGACTAGACGCCGCACAATGCGGCGTCCGATCAGGGTCTCCACTGTTTGTTTACAGAATGTTCTATCAACATTAAATAAAGATGAAAATTACCACTCAACATCCATTCAAACGGAAATTGACTGGCCCAATTGATACGAGAGGGAAATTCCATTCGGCATAAGTGAATTAAGCCTGTAGCGCGACTACATTCGGTTTTAGTGGGATTTTACGGATATGTGATGATCAAAATCTCACGCCATGAGTGCGGGTACTTTGCACATCGCTGAGCAGCAAAGGCTCATGTGAGCCTGCGCAAATGCTGAAGATTCGCTGGAGGCGTCGCTGCTTGCATATACAAATTATAGATTGATACGATTTCCCGTAGTTTACACCAGCAGTGGCCTTTGTGGGCTTTTTACAAGACTGTATAAACGGCAAACTGATTTACGATTATGCAAATTGCCCATGTGGCGGCGCATATTTTCGGACCTTTCATCCCGCTTTTCGTCTGGTTGCAGCTATCTAATGAGATAATTAAATTATCTATAGACGACGTCTGCTCCATTGTCTTCACAGAGGTTGGTCATTTATAGAAATATTCTCGAACGAGCTACTTCGAGTAAATATATATTTTGAAATATTAAACGTTATTACTTTGCAATTCATAGATTGAGAAAGGATATCAGGTTTAGACATATGAAAATGTAAATTGTAATCGGAGATAAACGATAATTCAATGCATTTTGAAGTGTTTGGTGGAATGGAACCTACTGTGCCAATAAAATTATTAAATTTTGCCTACTAGTGTTGTCTGCTGATAACCTTTGCAAACAGCTTGGACCAAGTTCAGTCCCAACATTTGGTGGGGCCTGATCTGGATCCAAACTGTTTGACACAAATGGTATTTCTGGGAGAATTTTTTTTTCGAATTAGATGATTTTGGAAAAATTAAACTCCGCAGAAGCAATGCAAAAAAAAAACAAAAACAAAAAAAACATTCATAATTAACCAGTCGGCGAACAGTTACATCGAAGCTTAAATTCGTGTTTGAAAATTGACGTAAAGCGTGTAAGAAGGATCTCGTGACGAGCACTTTAGTATGCAAATCATGAACTATCGGAATTTGACAATAAAATTATACGACGTCAGATAGTTACTACAATTCGGACCTTCAAGACGACCCCAGAAGCTATCAGTAGCGAGTCTGATTGCTAATCAAGGGGCCGTGATTTCGATTCCGACCCGGCCTGACCCATACTTTCGTGAAGATTTATCATCGAATATTTTCTATGGTCTTTCTTCCCCTGCCAGCGATTTCAGAAGGGCTGCTGTAAGCTATAAGCGAAAGTATGTGTAACTCTTAAGTCGAATCTGGCTGTGGTTAGGTCAACTGACAGTCTCGACTTGATCACATCTGTTGAACGGGACGTTTGACAACAAATTAAAATCAACGAAAGAATAGAACCAATGCCCTATATATGACCACAACCAATAATGCCCACACTCTACTGAAACCTATGTAAACATGCGCACATAAAAGCTTTATGCACCTCACTGCATATACACAAACACATATGCATATTAATATTTGACCATATTTAACAGCACATGCAGCAGTATGTATATATAGAATTTATCAATATTTAATGAACTGAAAGCATATTGTCAAATGGTATATACCCTAACGTGCAAATATATGAGCATACCAGAATTTATGCATCTTTTACATACCCTTTTAAATGCATATATGTTTTACATATTTACCAATATATCACCGAGTGCATAAATTCTAAGATTTGTCAATTATTTCAAAGGCTATGTATACACAACTATCATTTCATATTTACACCATATTTAAACGCATCGTTTAAAATGAAAAAAATTAATGTTTGACCACAATTTACGCACGCCAGCAAATATGTAATTTCTCAATGATGCATGTATCTCGGCAAATAAGGTGTGCATTTTGATATTTACCATGGCTATTTGTATATCTGTAAACACTGTATTTACAACTATTTATCAAGATGAATAAACATAAAGTGTGCCAATCATGTATACATATTCTAAATATTGGCACAATGTTAAAATGAGTATACCCATGGAAATACTGAAATGTGAATTTTATTTGAATACCGGAATTTAGTATAGATAATTTCATTATTTGAGCACACATTTACAGATAGGTTCATAAAGGGGTAAATACGGCCAATACGGCATGAACAGATCTATTTTTATAAGGGTAAATAGTAGTATTTACGGTATGTAAATGAAAGCCAAAGGAAAGGCAAACATACATAACTAAATGGTAAACATGAATAAATTTAGGTATTTACGCATATTTACCCTGGGTTTACATAGCTATATAAATCGCACTTTTCATCCAGTGAAGTGCTTTTTAAGTCAATAATAGAGCAGCTTTGAAATAGGTTTCAGTGCCTAACAAGTACTTGTTAGCGATTACTACAAATGATTTAGATTTAACAAGGAGTTGTTAAGCATTGAGTTGTGTAAAAGTGTTTATTATAAAATTTTAACAAGTATTTGTTAAACTGACTAAACCTTTGATATGATTCTTAATATCTGCTTAACAAGTGTTTGTTAAGTTAAGAATATAAAACCTGTACAGTCTTTTTTGTATCAAAATTTTACAACTTGACCACATGGAAATGGTCAAATCAAATTGGAACGTGTTTGGTATTTATAAATCTATTTGGCAGCTATTACATTTACA
>OZ026515.1:54316564-54380543 GCA_964019695.1 Loripinus fragilis
CCGTGTCAGACATGGGGTAATTGTAATCAGTAAATGTAATTATCTGTAATTAAATACAATTTTTAAAGTAATTAATGTGATTGGAATCATGGTTTTGCTCAAATACATGTAATGTAATTGTAATAATTACTGAAAATATTTTAGTTGTAATCATAATTACTTTCAAATACTTTTTAAATACATTTGGCTATTCACTTATAAAATTTAGTCATCACAAAAAACTAAATGATTACTTATAATAAATAACATTATTTTAATTCAGGTTATGAGAAATAGGTACACTGTGGGTAAATGAAAAGTTTTGTTTCATCATAGTATGGTAATTTGATTTGATGACTCTCCATGATGATACATCGCAATAGTTGTTAGGAAGCCTCCATGCGAGATTAAAATTTTTGTGCTTCAATAACAGCAGAATCTTTGGCGAAGATTTGGTACCAGTAAAATGCCTGTTAGCCCCCAGTGGCTTAGGCGTCTGTCTTCTCTAAGGCGGTGGTTCTGTTGTTGTTGATTCTTTGTTGATTGTTACTCCCATTATGGGATTCTGTAATTGTTCTATGTTTTGTTGTGCGTTACTTTATATACATTATAGTTATTCAACCATCTTGATGGGGAAGAGAGAGCTGGTTGCTTTGCTTAGTTTGTCCTGGTGCCTCCTGATTGTTGCGTGACTCTTCCTCGCGGTGCCATGGATTCATCTGCGACTGGGATTGAAATGTTTCTTGATCATACTCACTTACTAATTTTGGTGACAATAACAAATGCAAACTTTAAAGATTAAGTCACTTTTATAATTAAAACAAATTTTATTTAGATGTTTGAGATAGAGGTGCAATGTTTATAATAAAATTAAGAATTTGATTTTTTCTCAAAAAATAAAACAAAAGCTTAAAAATACTGCAATATATGTTGAAACATGGTATAAGGTACATATTTCTCATCAAGCTCCACACTGACACCATTTCTATTTTTCAATTCATTTGCTAGAAGCCCTAAACGAAATTTGACGCAATTATTCTTGTTCATGTTGACATGCTTAGCTGATGTCATAGGTTAATCAATTTATTATGAATAAACGTTGTATTGTATTGTATTGTTCTGTAGAAAGGCTGAAGTAGGTATGAAGGTAAGGGCCAAACATGGTATATACTTCATACAGAAATAGGAGTTGCAATAACCTTATGGGTAAAGATTGACACATTTTATTTTGTTGCTACTCATATCTTAAATTTTCAAAGGTGTGAGAAATCGTTTTGTAGAACTTGAATATATCTAGATTATGTGAAAAAGTACTTATGGCCCACTAGATAGGAACCTATACATGTTAAGCCTTTGAGCAGAATCATGGTCATTACACAAAATTGGAAGTTTTTCGATAGCACACACAAAAACATAGTTACTAATGTTTGGACGCACACAAACTTTACTTTTTGGATGTGTGGTACTGTCCCCTTCCCCTTTTTCCTTGGTCGTTTGTCGTTCAATTTGGCGTTTGCAGTGTGTATATTTGGTGTAATAGATTACAAAGTATGCACCTAGAAAATGGCTTAAAATAATATTTTAACGAATTAAACGTAAGAAATTGGCATTTAAAGAAAGTCTATTGAGTGTGCCTTAGGGTAGGCATCACGTGCAAACTGGCGCTACGCCAGGTCAAACAGTGACTTCATTATGTTTCATGTTGACGTCACAACATGCGTAGCGTTATTTCTAACAAATACCATTCTCTTAAAACTTTTTAATAAAAATCCCAGTCTCAAAATTGCCAAGAAAGCCTTGTTTTGCTACAGTGAAAAAAAAACCAGCCACTTATGAAAAAATACGATATTTTTTTTACTGTAGAAAAATACCAATTTTACTCACAATTGATATGCACTGAATTCACTGCTTGTGATAAAACATGCAAATTCAAAGAATATATGTCCCCCGCCACTTTATGTTTGTCTTTGAATATATGAACTATCATGAAACAACTTCAAGTTCGCAGGACAAAAAAAGAAACAAAACTTAAGAATTTTTTCCAAGGCATATCCATATATTTTGGCCATGACAAAAGCACATACAGATGTTTCATAAAGAATTGTATAAAACTGTAGGCCTGGAGCATTTGTACTCAAAGGAACTACATATACATATATATAAACATTGATAAGATATTGATAGCTCTGAAGGCGAAAAATGCTGGAAAAGTGATAAACGTTAAGCTGAGGATTATATGATAACAAGAAAGAACTGTAGGAGGAGTTACGCCTACAAGGTATCCCCTGTCCATTCACTTTGTTATATATATTCAACTTGTCAAAAAGTTATTAAAAACGATCTGAGAATTATATCCAAACCACATGCATACAGTTGTATACTCATATCATGACCAAAACACCATAGAAGTTTCGAAAGAATCGGTATAAAACTGTAGGAGGAATTGCGCCCACAAGGTATCCCCTTTCCATTCATTTTGTTATATATATTCAACTTGTGAAAAAGTAACAAAAATAATCTTAGGATAATATCCAAACCACATGCATACAGTTGTATACTCAGACTATGACCAAAGCACCATAGAAGTTTCGAAAGAATTTGTATAAAACAGTAGGAGTTGCGCCCACAAGGTATCCCCTGTCCATTCACTTTGTTATAGATAATGCCAGAAAAATTGCTAAGTTAAACTTGCGAAAAAGTGACAAAAATAATCTGAGGATTATATCTAAACCACATGCATATCTTCAGACCATGACCAAAACACAAATTAAGTTTCGAAAGAATCGGTATAAAACTGTAGGAGGATTTGTGCCAACAAGGTACCTATGGAAGGATGGACTAACGAAAGGATAGAAGGATAGAAGTACGGACAGACAGAGAGCCAAAAACTAAGTCCCTTTGATTTTCCTTAAAAAGGCCAGGGACAATAAATTGAAATACAGCGGAACATATATTGTGAAAATACAGATATTTTAATGAAATTCCTGTTCCATCAAAGAAATTGAACATTCCTTCTTCATCATCACAGTTGTGTTGTTAAGCCACCATCCAAAGGCATTATGATTCCGTTTATCATGGCTGCCTTGTCACTAAGAAGATATAGCGTAGCATTTACAACGTCATCAATTTCTGTAAATATAAGAATATAATATCATTATCACAACGCGCTATTCAAAAGAATTTTGATTATATGTGACTATATGTTAGCACTGTCA
Source organism: Loripinus fragilis (assembly GCA_964019695.1). NCBI lineage: Eukaryota > Metazoa > Mollusca > Bivalvia > Lucinida > Lucinidae > Loripinus > Loripinus fragilis. Next base: position 54,319,759 of record OZ026515.1, read on the forward strand.
ACATGATCAGTTTTTGAAAACAATATGGAACTAGAACGCGCAGTCGATGTGGCGTTATCGCAAATCCCCACGCTAAAGTCTTTGACCCTAGCACCTCAAGTCATGCCACTGGGGAATGGCACAGGTGAAAGAATGAATATTCCGTTGAATATGTTTTCTATTTTTTTTGCGAGAACACACACAAAGCTTGGTATTATAAAAATCTTTAAAATTGACTTTGTAAATAAAATTTCATGATATTTGACCTTTTGACCTCACCTGAAGGTCAACAGTTTGACCCTAGGGTGAAAATTTAACTTGCATTCTGCTCTACTCATCATCCTCGTTAATTTAATTTACCACAGTACTATGTCCGAATTTTTTTTGACCCCCTGGGTACACCCAGCACCCCAAAAGTCAACCCTTGGGCATGACCTAGGCGTCAGAACAAAAATCCTGTTTGAATTATTTAATATCTTCTATTTAGAAGGACACACACAAAGTTTGATATAAAATCTTTGAAATTGACTTTGTTATTGAAATTTCATGATATTTGATCTTTTGACCCCTCCTCAGGGCCCAGAGGAGCGGGGCCAAAAAGATTTTGCTGTTGCAAGCCACATTTAAGTGTGTAACTCACACACCAAATTTTGTTTGGTTTTACTAATTGGTTAAGGAGTAGATAGCATAAAGGCCAGTCGGATGGACGGAGACGATTACAATATCCCCTTGGCTTTTTTTTTTAAAAAAAAGCGTGGGGATAATGAATGATATATCACAATCACAATACTGTAGTTAGCCCTCTTTCTACAGACATTACTGTTTTTATGCCTGCTCTATCACTGGTCAGATATAGCGCATCAATGTCTGAAATATAGAGGATCTAACATTGGTGCTCATGTTTTATTGAATTTAATAAACGGGTAGTAGGGAGGCAATGAGAAATGCTTGGCTTGCCAGTCATTTTATCGCTTTTTGGCACCACGTTTAAAAATGCAACAATACAGAAGAACAAATATTAGATTCAATTATCATACAACATAAACAATACATTGATATCGCGTTTTGGCATCGAAACGCGAGTAATTTGCCATAGTGACGCAACGTTGGTATGACCTTAAATACATAACGCTGCTAAATCTGTAAACCACTAGTGGTTTGTCGATGTGAATACTTGGCCTTATATCACTCCCAGACGCAACGTCATATGATAAATAGTAAATAATCAGTGTTTCATTCAGATATTATAGGCAGTAAACCATCTACAGACATTATGATACTTTTCATTATGTTTGGTCGTTACATAATTAGAAAGAGTATTGCAGTGATAACACCATATATTTCTATAATAAAAGTAGTTATCAGTGTATGGTGATTCCAATGATGAAGTTAGCCAATTATCGCCACACCTTATAATGATATTAACTTTTTATAATGTAAAACCATATTTAGCACATAATTTTATTTGGTTCTTGGCTGTAAAAAATCTCCACAATATAAGGCGACGAATAAAGTTTGAAATCAGTTACACAATTAGCATTAAATGTACATCCATTATTAGTACGAGCTAAAGGTATTAGGACTATTGTGACCCATCACTTTTTGAAGTCTTGAAATAATACAACAGCATCGCAGTCTTGGGCGGACAGGGGCGAGAACCACAAAGGGGAGGGGCGCTCAATAAGCATCATTCTCCCATGGGGTTATTTCTAGCTCAATGAAATTGTGTTCCGCTGTTTAACCTATTTCCAGTTACAATCATGATAGAGTTATAATGAAAGTCAAACACATATATCTAGATAAGGACATTTTATTAGCGTTAAATTTAAACATGTGTTTTGGGTGCAAAAAATTTGTTTTGGGTGAGAAATAAAGAAAATAGTGTTACAATACACAATCTTATCCGGAGATTTGATTAACATATTTACAAACTTGTATACTTGAGCTATTGCTCAAATTATTCAATATACCAGAATTAATTGGTGAAAACAACAACGTTTTCTTTACTTCCTTCTTCTGCATGTATACTGACAAACTTTTAAAACACAACACTTGGTTAGCAGTTTTCATTTATGTCTCCAAAAAGAATGAAAAACAATAATATTGTTTGCATGATAAAGAGTGTTTAGTTGTAACAATAGAGGAACGTTTTTGGCTATAAAATTTGGGTACATGGACTAGAAGTATAACAAATGTTGGTACAGTTATACCACGAAATCACCTTTTACAATTCTGCTGATGGAACACTGTAAAACTTAATTTTCAACCGTGTATCTAATGATTTATTTCCCGAGATGAAAATTATGAATAAAATGATCATCTTACTAAGTATTCCATGTATTTTTAGAAATTGTTGATGTTATTATTACTACATTTTTTCGGATATCTGACAGACCAGACTTAAAAAATTTAATTATAGCTTTTGCTAACGGCTGGCTGACAATATTTTTGAAACATCATAGCATAACACTGATTATTTCATAATTTTCATAAATGTATGATGTTTTCATTGCTACGCTTTATCTGGTTATTGACATACCAGACATGATAAAAGTTGTCATAGTGTCTGTTTAAGGTGGGCTGACTACCATACACTGGTTATTTCATTTATTTCAGATATTGAAGGTGTTATCAATGCTAAGTGATAGTGCAGAAATGGCACTGTAAACCATTTGATATTCTCGGTATCAAAACATGATTACCTTTTCATTAAAAGACTGAAATTTTGGCATTGTTTAAAATTGGTGGTTTCTCAATTTAAGGCACTTTAGAGTTATTTTCTATTCGCATATGGGCTACTCTTAAAGGAAAGAATATGCTCCCTATGGGGAGCATATTCTTTCCTAGACTAGAAGCCTTTTTAAGCCGTGGTTTCCTATACGTCAAAACATACCCTACCGGTTAAAAAGTTGGATTTGAGTTGCACTTTATTTTGAATCATTTTAACCATAACCCTGATTTTGATAAATATGGTCCCACTGATATGGTTATATTTAGCAATCAAAACATATCTTTTGAACCTCAAAGATAAAAATAAAAGGACGTTGATTATATATTCGTTTCATTTGAACTCTTGTTGAGTCACAGGAGCTTGAAGTTCGATCCTTATATCACTTCTAAACCCTAAAACCGAAAATCTCATAATGTCATTACGTAGTAATGACCAGGAGTGAAACTACGCTCTCGACAGCCATTCCGGCTCCAGTTTCCGGTTATCAGCAGTGAATGTTGTGACGGCAACGTAAAATGTTCGACGTTACGCTGACCAAGATGGCGACGTTTGAAAAAAAAACAGGACAATATTTAGTGCAATGAACAACCATAATTTGTTCATTTCTGGCCAATGTCAAGGGTAACAACCTACGTCATAGCATTGATGTTTTAAACACGTAGTGCGGCGCCATCTTTGATTTACAAGGTCAGTTTTCCCCTTCGTAAAATTAAACAAATGAGTGTCTGTACAAACAAAGCAGTGCAGGCGGTGCCTAACATCACACTTGAACAGAATATATAACGGCCACGCCCCGATATGCCGTTGCCTTTGTAATCATTCACCCACAAGAATCTAAGCGGGAGACACGAGGATAATTTTAGCAGTCACCCACTTCGATTTTTGTGGGTGAATGTTTACAAAGGCAACGGCATTTCTGGACGTGACCATTGTATATTCTGTTCAAGTGTGATGTTAGGCACCGCCTGCACTGCTTAGTTTTGACAGACACTAATTTGTACGACATTTACGAAGGGAAAAACTAACCTTGCAAATCAAAGATGGCGTCATACTACGTGTTTACAACACCCACGCTATGACGTAGGTTGTTACCCCTGAATGTGGTACCGGGAAACATGTTTTGTTAAGGAATAAACCAAAAGTGAATGCATTTTTACTCAAATTGACCGTATATTGGAGTTTGTAATCCTATCGATTTCAGCAATCCACGAGCATCTTGTTATCCGGGTCCTCTTGCCTTACAATCAAAACGATTGATATAACTACAATAATTGTTATTAATCTTCCTAACCGCCAGCAACCGGTCTCTGGAAGTTCGTCGTAGTGACTTACTAGGTATTTCGTGTATGTTTCCCCACACAAATGAAATAACGGTTGAATTTATGAAGGGCTACCCTCCCTGCTACGCTTGCTGAAAAGATTTGGTTTTGTTTCCCAGCTAAAACCCAGAACAGGAACTATCTCAAGGAGATATAAACAAAGCCTTTAACAGAAAAAGTGCAAGATTCCTACCTTCACGTTTTCATAGCAACAATGCAGTTTGGAGGGCTCTGAACTAGACGTATTTTCCAAGAATAAGCTGCTTCCAACAGTCATAAAGAACACATTAATAATCCAAACAAATTATATTGAAACTATTTTTGTCACTAATTTCTACCATGTTTGCACATGTGACCGTCGAGAATTTCCTTGAAAATATGTGACGTCATAATGTGACGTGTACAGGTCGATAAATCTATTGGGGCCTCCAACGGGGGAATATTGTAAAATAGAACAGAACTATTAAAATCGGTTCTACTGCTAAAGGAAAGGGCTACCTGTTATCAGTGAGATGTAATAAGATGCAAGGCTATGAAAATGTGATACGAATGCACCTATCAGTGTTTCTCCTAGAGCCGGGGGGGGGGGGGGGGGGGGGGGGGGGGGGGGATTCATGGAGAGTTTGACTGCAAACAAATTCCCCAACCACGGAATTAGAGCACCTGTTCCCTGGGGTGGGGAATTACGATACTTCATCTGGGAATTTCTTTATCAAATTATAACCAATTTGACGACCCGTCAAAGGGATTTTAGACACCACATAGATCTACATGCATTTACCCAAGGGAGGGGAATTGAACCTCAGTATGTTTGGGTTTTTTATTGTCTAAATCCCCATGGGTATTTTGCCGTTCCCCTTCTCGGAGAAAACATTGACAGATGCAACGTGATATCGCATCGGCTGATGAGTGGGTGTGTTGTGGGTGGGGTGGAGTGGGCTTTGGGAGAGTGGCGAGGACCCGGGTTGGAATATTAGTTATATATGTAGAACCCGTTGTTGCCCAATTCTCCTCCATCGGTTACTGTCTTATCGGGTTAATCTTCCAGTGTGGTCATCCAAAGAGACACCCGTCTTGAAGAATGTACTCTTCTGTGTTGTTTTAGTCCCTAAAACCCCGGAACGACACGCCATAATCTACTCCACACCCACCGCGGCATCCAAACATTCTCTCTTTTATTCTTATACATACTTTTGAAGATCACGGCACCTATCCCGTCCACAACTTGTCCGGTCTTCTGATTGCATTAAAGCATTTGCTTATAGGTTCCCATATGAAACGGTTCCCATATTGAACGCCTCGACTGCCTCATAATGTGTATATTCTATTCGTCATGTACAAGGGTCATTGTGTTATGTACAAATTTAATTCGTTATGTGCAAAATGTATTTCGTTATGCGCAAAAAACATTTCGTTATGTGCATGATGTAACATTTGGCCATGTTCTGAAAAAGTTGAAATTTGCCTAGGCTCGTGGGGGGGAAGGGGGGTCTGCGGGCAAAATATTTGCTACTATATTAGTGTAGATCGTGATTCCCTTAAATTTTATATGCAACATAGGCATGTTCTGAAAAAGTTGAACTTTAACCTTTTGACCCCATCCCCTAGGTTCGTGGCGGGATGAGGGGGGAGGGGTGTGCGGGCAAAACATTTGCTACTATGTTGCTGCATTTCGTGATTCCCTTAATTTGACATGCAACATGACCATGTTCTGAAAAAGTCGAATTTCGACCTTTTGACTGCAGGCACAATATTTGCGACCATGCTGCCGAATTTGTGATTCCCTTTAATTTGATATGCAACATGGCATTGTTCTGACCTTTTGACTCCTAGGGTCAGGGGGAGGGGTCTGCTGACAAAATATTTGCTACCATGTTGATGCGTTCGTGATTCCCTTTAATTTGATATGCAACATGACCATTTTCTGAAAAAAAAAGTTGAATTCTGACCTGTTGACCCCCATCCCCAGGGTCAGGGGCGGATCTGCGGGCAAAATATGGCTTTGGCTACTGTCCGTTCTAAGTTGGTGGTTCTGTTGTTGTTGATTCAATGTTGATTGCTACTCCAATTGTGGGATTCTGTAATTGTTCTATGTTTTGCTGTGTGTTACTTTATGTCCATTCTAGTTTTGCAATCGTCTTGATGGGGAAGAGAGAGCTGGTTGCTTTATTTGTTTGTCTCCTGGTGTCTCGTGATTGTTGTGTCGCTCTTCCTCACGATGCAACGGGTTTGTCTGCAGTTTGTGATTGTGGTATTTCCTGATCATACTCACTTTCTTTCTTTCTTTAACAGGGAGGTGTTGTATTACTCCGGCCGTCGGCGTTAGCATCGGCGCGAACACATGCTAAAAGTCTTGTGTGATTAAAATTTGATGATAGTGTCCAAGCCACATGCATATTTACATGTCCGGACCATAAACAAAAGACTTACAAAGTTTCAAATAGATCGGTATACGGTGTGAGGAATTCTGCTCACAGAGTACCCAATGGCCAAAAATTCAAAAGTGAAAAAAATAAAGAGCAACAGACGATATTTCCACGCCATATGCGCATCTTCAGCATCTGAAAGGTAAAAAAAGGGGGTCAAAAAGTTGCGCCCACAAAGTTCCCACTCATATCTTCTACGGACGGACGCACAGACAGACAGACAGACCTTTTTTAATAGTCTCCTTCTAACGTCGGCAGAAAAAAAGTACCAGCATTAATCCTAGCGCATCCCGTGCTATATCATTTATGAGGTTCTATATGTTTTGCAAAGAATGGAAAATTATAAGATCTCCGAGAATCTAAGACAACAATCCAGTTTGCTTTCTCCCTGCGCGTTTGCACCAATCAAGTCGGCTACCTGCGAACAGACTGCGCATTTTCGCAGCTGGAGAGCGAGCGAACGCGCACCTCAGGTATGTGCCAAGTAAAAATCTAAAAGCGGGCCACCATCGGCCCACTGGCGGTACGATGTTGGCCCGACACTATATGCTTGCTAGGAATGGTCTTGCATGAGCTTGGAATGGTCTTGCATGAGCTTTGAATCTAAATAACATAAACAACAACCTTATTAAATCACTTCGCACAGAATATAGCAAAATCTGGAATCCCTGATTTTGCTGCACTTAAACAACAAAAGTGCGGACCAGACTACGCATCCGCATGGCCTCTGATCCATGCATTTGATAATTGCTCTTTGGATAAGTCAGTAGTTTTTAAAAGTCATGCTTTTTATATTTAAGCTAGTCCTTGTACTGATCAGGCTAGTTTGAGCATAACCTGGTCACAAACCCCGACGACAGACTTTGTCGCGACGATCGAGTCCTAATCAAGAGTTGATGACAAGTTATCTCGAATTTGCAGGGGAAAATAGATAATTTGAAAAACGGATCCTTCAGAAATAGAGTGAACCTACAATATAAGAAACTGCAGACTCGGGTTTTATAGAGTCTATTCATGAGAAATATAATCATGCTCTACCCCAAAGCACTACGCGTTTCCTGGGCAAGCTTGAAAAAGCGGTTAGTACTTTGTGCGCATATGACAACAGCTCTTATTAAATGAATCAGCGGAAGGGAGGAGAATGACTGTAAAATTGGTTCATTATCGATCTCCACGAAAGTATGGGACTGGCCCGGGATCGAACTCGCCACCCATAATTATTTCGTACATGTAACACCACGATTTCAGATTCGGGCCACCCATGCTTATTGAAGCTCAAAATGCGACTCGAATTACACAAACACCCCGTCCCCCCCCCCCAAACAATAGCAGCCCCCACACACCGACACCGCCACGACATCGGGGCACCACACATCGACATCCAGGGCGACGTAAGAATTATCCATGGTAAACCCCGCTGGTCGCCTCATAGCTTGAAATCGATTTACAATCAACCGGTGCGTATGTAAACATAACGTCACACCGCGGATATTTTTGAAAACAACAAACGTTTGTGCTTTGAATTTCTTTACGATAAAAAGATTTTTTCCTGACAAGCAAATGTATGGATATGGGTCCGGATTGAGTTCATTTAATGTTCTGAAGACTTTTAACTGGTCGTCTTATTTTTTAGCCAACGGTAAATCATTTTATAGTTTTTCTACATTTAATTTCTCCAAGTGTGACAACGGCTCGTTTTCGCTGCGTCACAACCGGATACTGGAGCCGGAATGGCTACCGTAACTTTTTGCTTATTTTCAAACGCTCATTATTTTAAATCGGTGATATGTCAGAAAAAGTTATCCATGCCTCGCATGACCTGTTGACATAGTTTTTATGGTAAGATGTTCATTTTTTGCCAAAAACTTCCTGGTGACGGCGATTCAAAGGTGCCTGAAATTTAGTTTCACTCCTGGTCATTACTACGTAATGACATTGTGAGATTTTGGTTTTGAGGCTATAGAGTTGAGATAAAGACAGAACTTCAAGCGCCTGTGGTTGAGTCAATAAACTGATAATGCATTTTAAAGGCTAAATGAGTCAAGCCAAAGTGGTGCAATTGTAAACTCTTCGCTGGTAGTTTCAATTGAGTATGCAGCTTGCACATTCATTCATTTCAGTTAGCGAAATTGAGTTCTTGTTAAGTTGTATGTACGAACAGACATATATTAGTATTTACTATTTCCCTATGGTCGCTATGCATGCAGTATTTCACGTCTAGTCATGAGGGACAAAAATGAAGAGCTTTCAGCTTGGTGGTTAGTTTAATACACGATAAAATGATAGATTCTACTTTCAACCATTTCTATACAAGTTACTCCTACATTCGTTCTTTGGCAAACAGTGAAGACCCATATGAAATGCTGCATAATGCTCATTTTGTATTAACAGATGATATACAATTGTACAATTATCTTTCTGAAATAAAAATATGTTTAAACAAATAGACACTTTCAAAAGTAATTATTATGCTGGTATTTTAAAGTTTAAATGATTACTGTCTTATCTAAGGTGGTATGGTGCAATTTTACAGTTATTAATACCTTCGAAAAAAGTCACACTTCATTTTCAGCTTTTACCTATGTCTAAAGTAGACCAGTCCTATAGGTGCCGCCTTTACAGTAAACTAAAACTCAATAATACTATGATCTCAACTAAGATACTAACAACTTTTTTTCCAATTTCAAGGCTCAAAGCACAAATGAAAAAACAAGAAATGTATATATACCTGCAAAGTGTCCCAGTGGTATTCTATCTAGATATGGTTTTGCTATTTCTGGTTTATTCCAACCTGCTTGTCGAGCTAATGATGTCATAACAACGGTAGGATTTATAGCGTTCACTCGAATCTATAGTAAACAAATATAGAAATCATACATACTTTTTATGCGGCAACTTTAAATGCAAGTCTTACAGAGATCATGAGAAAGCTATCAAGACACGAGGCAGATAGGCCAAGTGTTCAAACATCTTCGGAGTGACCAGTCATATGTTAATACAATGAAACAAATATGTATCATCGTTATTCTTGTTTTTTTTTATCCAAAATCGCGCGAAAAATACAAATAAAAATTGAAATAGCTGTTTTACCATCGGACGTACGAACATATGGCGTAATTTTAATGCACAGCATTTTCTTCAAACAAAAGCAATGCTAAAGAGTTACGCCCAGCCACAATACGTTTCTGTGCAACGTCATACAAAGCAGGAACCATATTATGTCAACGTACATAATGTATAGTAACCTAAACAAATGTGTTTCGTCTAAATTAAACTCAAACGAATGTGTCAAACTGACATTGTGCATCAGCATACATGTGAGCCATGTCACAAGGTTATAAAAACTATTTGTGCTCAGTTCAATTGAGCATGAAATTATCATGCTGATATATGTTACAATGCCAGCGATTGCTGATATTTCGACATTTATTAGCATTATACACTGAACCGAAGTTCTAAGTTGCCACTTTTCAATTTGAGCCGCGCCATGGAAAAATGTGTCTTCGGGGTAAATTTGGCCATTTCGAGATTCTGTGATTTTTAGACAGGTCATCATATGACGAGTAAACTCGTTTTTGTTTGATCAAAATATTCAAATTATTAGAAAAGGTATTGGAATTTTAACTTTGGACGGCTTGACGTTGATTTTAGAACTAACGTTGCGTGACGTCACGATAAGTCATTCACAACGTTGCGAAGTTTTTACGCCTTTAGACATCCGACCAACGCTGTTGCTAACATGAAACTGGGTATCGACGTAGCTTACCCCTACTAATGCTGGTAAAACAAAATAATTGAATTTAATCGTAAGTCAAACGTACTTCATTTCTTGCGCATTCTTCAATTTTGACATATAAATGATTCCTTGAGGTGCCATGCCATGTCAGCCTTCGTTTGAAAATGTGCACTAAATGGAAGTAGCCGTCGACTGGTGCGATATTTTCCTGAACCAATATTTTGCCAGCACAAATATGGATCATCACGGACACATCTCCGTATAAAATCGGGCACAAATTTGCACATTGACTTTCGAAATTCGGAAAAACCTGGCCGCGACATTATACGTTCAACTGCCCATGAAAACTAAAATGTTAACTTGAATGTAAATGTTTTCTTGTTTACATGAAGAAACTCTCCGATTTGAAATATACTGTTTAAATGCCAACATTTCTTTACATTTATGAACAGTATAAATTCCATGCTCAGTTGAGTTGAGCACTAAAAGATGTTATAACTTCGGGACCGGGAATCGGTAGAGCGCAGTGGCTCAATGGTAGATAGCTTGACTCGAGACGGAGGAGCCACGGGGTTTTTTGGGGTTTTCAAAAAAATAAATTTTTTTTTTGGGTATGATGATTTTGTGGATATTTTATTGGAGTCACCACAAATTGGCCTATATCTAGGGGTTATTATTATGCACTTTAGGGTCTTTTCTTTAGGGGAAGGTACATAATGGGGGATATTTTTTGGGTTGCTAAAATTTCAAATATTTTTTGGGGGTGCTTGAAATTCCTAAACGGTAGATGCTGGGTCCGAGCCTACGTATGGAGAAAAATTTAGAGTACCCCCCCCCCCCCCCCGGAACGACCCGTCCCCCCATAATTGACAGCTTATTGATGGGCCGTAAAGAATCAAGCAAACAAACAGTAGAATCGGTAATTGTTCTGTATAAATGGTAGATCAAAATAAAAAATAAAAAACAGGCTGCGACTTAAAAACAGATGGCATTTTCTTCTCAAAGTTCTAAGTGGTTGCCAAATGTCGCGAATGACGATTTAGATGAGTACATAAACATGAAGTAATAAAGAAAAAAAGGGATTGACCAATGGAGTGTGACACTACATATGGAGGATTTTCACAATGATCTCTCATTTGTTCAACCGATGCTCAAAATGTTGCACTAGTAGAACCCCTGGTACGTTGTTATTTGATGACCTGTATGATGTAGGCAAAACCGTCTAACTGTTTCTACAAAATGATATGTTCTGCAGTTACACATGCCCTATAGGGTCAGTTAGCCACATCTGTTAATATTAACTGAGGAGGAGCGCTGACGTTTTCAAAATAAGAAAGAGGGCACAGATCAGGAATCGATACAATCAAGTACCACACCTGACCTAAAATATTACAAACGTTCGCGAGCGTATTTCCTTAGTTTTAGGGTATTTTTTTTTCTACCATCGCGTTAAAGTCCGACCCCAATGCAGCAGCGAATATTCTAGTCCGACATGATGCAAAAATGTTGACTTGGTTATTAAAAATTCATCACAAAACTGGATCTGAAAAATAAAATCACAAAAATGCGTTCTTGCAAAGTTGTATTGCACCCTTGATAAAGATTTGGCGATTGTATGTTCTTTTATTCACTGTTGTTGTTGTTGTTGTTGTTGTTGTTGTTGTTGTTGTTGTTAAACCCTATATGCCCAATGGAATTTCACAATACTGCCAAAAGGCCGGATCCATTTCTGATTCAAGGATTGTTGGGAAGTAAATTACAGTTTCGCTCAATGCACTAAGCAAACAGTGCGGCGTCTGATCTGGTTATACACTGTTTGCCCATGTCACACAAAAAGGGCGATTAACTGTGATCAAAGAAATTACAATTAATTTTATCAGTGATATCGCCGTTTCAAACAGTGTTCTTCAAGATTTTTTTTTTTTATTATTTTTTTGGGTATAAACTACAATGACAAAATTGGTGGGTGCAATTTTACGAAACTTAAAGGTATGAAGAGCAAATAGAAAAAAACACAATTTCAATAAACATGAAAATAATAACACTTCAAAAGTAGAAAAAACGTTTTATAGTTAATGATATTTTATCACGATTCTCATTGACGTCTCTCATTTTTAACGTCACCGAAAAAATGACATTTTTGAATTTGGCTGTGTGTTTAAATGACTGCCATAAGAAATCAACAGACACAAGGAAACTACAATAAAAATGTGTATTGCGTATATCAATTTGCTTTCATTTGGTGCGTTTTTCATCATTGTAGCTTCAATAGTTGTGCGACAACAATTTTTGCAAGTAACTGGAAATACATTGATTTAAACAGCGGCGGAACAAGGTTGCAAATTATAACTATTGTTTCTCGTGTGAAACTTAATCGTGTATTATACATGAGAGCTACCTCGTGAGATTTTAGTTTATTTCATGCACGGTCACTCAGCGAAGGCTCAAACAAGTCTGCGCATCTAGCAGTCTCGTTGGAGCATTTACCCAATCGTAAATGCGGCTTTGTGTACCGGTAACTGCTTTCGTTCAGAATTGCCGTCCACGCGGCTCGGATGTGAATACGAAAGGTTCAGACGCACTGGTTGGTCGACTAAGGAAAGCTGGGATGTATCCGGCGTTTATTTATTTATCTATTTATTTTTTTATTTTATTTTTTTTTTTTGTTAGGGTGTCTTTGGAGTGCAAATATGTTGAGGATTGAGGGTCAATTAGAGTTTACCAAGCCGCATGTTTTGGACAGTTTATTTGACACCAGGAACACGTGCTGGATCAGACAATGACTAATTTACCACAGAATACAATCGGCCTAAAACTCCTTGATTTTAATCGCATTTTAATCTAAACATGACTTGTCTAAATTGTCGTAATCTGTGATGACGCTCTCTTTAATTACGCGCGGCGTGAAATAATTACGTCAGACTTTACAACGTCATATCTCATGACGTAATTAATCTCCCGAAGACACATTATCGCATGGCGCGGCTCATTTCTTTTTTTCTTTTTTTTCTGACTAAGCCCTTGTGATATTGAAATGAATTTTTGCCCAAGTATGTGTATTGTAATGAACTATCGTTAAGCGGTGTTTTGGAAGAGTTTTCTATCACTTCCCGATTTTTTGGTTCAAAAATGCAAAAATCAAATTTTTGAAGAAAATAAGCGTTCTGAGTGCAGTTTTTATCAAATTCAAGTACAGGTGATTGCAAACCTGCCTAGTCGACTTGAAAACGTTAAACACTTGACATTTTGCTTATTACAGATTTTTTATGAATTTTTAAAAATTGGTAATATTCCGAATTTTCCGAAATTTTCGGCAACCATCAGCTGCACAAATGTCATACTAAAATCTTATGTGTTTTATTTTACGTTAATATGTTTGACAAAACACCATGCAACTTGATGAGCCCATTTTCTAATGGCATTTTTTACTAATTCGGTATCCACTTCCGCTTTTAACGTGAACTTTAAAGGTCATTTAAATGGCATTTGTTAAAGATTTCTTTTAATTTTTAAGCAGAACAGTAACGCAAATTCATAATAAAGAACCCCTGAAAATTGCACTACTGTGCCGCAGATTATAAAGCGTACAGAGCAATGCAAAGTGTGTATGCAAACTGCATGGTTAAGCTAATAATCCTTTGGGTAAGTTGTTGACCGTGGCTGTCTTCATGTTAACGTAGAAGAGAAATGGAGTGTTCAATTGTCAAAAAAACCCTTTGATTCTTTTCATCTTATATCACAGCTGTTACAAACATCTTCAAACTAATTAAAATATAAATGGATAACGTGTCTGATGAATAGTTTATATCACACTAAAAAGTGTGACTTTTTGAAATGATGGTACCTTTACTTGGACCTCGTCTGTGCAAGGTCTGTCAGACATTTTGAAATGGCATAATTTGCAGAGTCTCAACAAAGCCTTGGACCTTCTTTTTGAATTTAAAGTTTGTGAGAGCGATTTTTAATTTCTTAACAGGAGCAAAAATCGTATGGTGGCTACTTATAACTTCGGTTCAGTGTAGATATAACATCTGAGAGTTTAAAAGCAAGAAAAAACTTTATTTTTCACTATTTTAGTTTTTATGAGCAGTTGAAATTTTGTGCTCTGTTGAGATGAGTATAAAAAGTTGTATAACCTTGGGGCCAGGTCTTGATAAACGAGGTATTTGCACAGGTAAGGCTTCAGCCACAAAATATTGGGATGTGCTCTGTTGTTAGCATACAACAAGTATAGCTGTTATGCGCGGGTCTAGATGGGGCAGGGTGTCCGGACCCCCTGAAAAATAAAAAAAAAATGGTTTCTTATCAATACTCAGGGGTCCAGATCGCCTGTATTCAATGTTGGGCCATCATCAGCCTGCCCTCGTAACGCCATTTTAATGGCGTTTTGCTGGCGGACCGATAATGGCCCGCTCTTCGAGGTATCTGGGCCCTCTTTCCCCTGATCATATCAACCAAAAATAAAACTTTTCACAACAGGACATGCTTGCCTTATTTTTTTGCGGTTCGATCATGTGTGGTACAATAGTGTGTTTCATTTTTTGAACTTTTTCTCGGATCGGCTATCTTTTACACCACTTGTTCTCTAATATGAACACTTTTTTCAGAATAAAACTTGAACATGATCCATAAATGGCTAGATCCCCCTCTCCCTTCTGGATATTATTTGGGCCTCGACGCGAGAAAAACTGTCATCGGTGGTTGCATTGGCGAACAACAAAGGCACAGACCAGTGTGCGCATCCGCGCAGTTTAATTCAGCGCTTTGGCTATTAGTTTATTGGAATGTATCATATCTGGACCTGCTAAGAGCGAAATTTCAAATTTCTAGTAAGTCTCTGTAGCTGAGCAGGCTGGTTTCAATCTCTCTATATCGAAAACACCAAAGACAGGTTTTCTCACGATACCTTATATTTCCCCAACTCTAATGCAAGACATCTTGTCAGTTGATCAATTGCTGCTTTCGAGCAACAATAGACGCTCCAATCACCATAGCCTTTTAAACTGGCAATACTGGACATCATCACTATAGAGCCTCCCTTTCCGCGTTCAACCATTCCTTTTGCAACGGTCTGTAAAACAACAGTGTTAAAAATCCACAATAGAAATAAATGGATTAAATTTTCACTACCCCTTCTTATTTACAATTGTACTTGCTATTATGCTATGGTATTATACCAAGTTCGTATTTACAATAAATTGTACTTGCTATTATGATATGGTATAATACCAAGTTCTTATTTACAATTGTACTTGCATTTATGCTATGGCATATGAGCAAGTTCTCATTGGCAGTTGTACTTGCTTTTATGCCGTGGCATTTGAGCAAGTTCTCATTTACAGTTGTACTTGTTATCGCGCCATGGCATATTAGCAAGTTCTTATTTATAGTTCTTCTTGCTATTGTGTCATGGCATATTAGCAAGTTCTTATTTACAGTTGTACTTGCTATTATGCCATGGCATATTAGTAACTTCTTATTTATAGTTGCACTTGCTATTATGCCATGGCCTATTAGCAAGTTATCATTTAGAGTTGTACTTTCTATTGTGTATGGCATATTAGCAAGTTCTTGCTTACAGTTGTACTTGCTATTATGCTATGGCATATTAGCAAGTACTTAATTTTAGTTGTACTTGCTATAATGTCTTGGAAAATTGGCAAGTTCAAGTGTAAATAAGAAGGGTATATGAATAAATCAGGGTTGGTACCAGTATAAAAAAAACTATCAAAATGATAAAACTAGTATCAAATGTTGCAAAGATCCAAACCATGGACAACGTTATTAGCCATAATTGCAATTTTTAGCAATAACAATACAATGCTCGTATTGTTGGTATCTGTTATGTGGGTACAATTGTAGATTTAAGGGATTACTGTATTCAAATATTTCATTTGGGGAGGTCTATTGTAAGATATACGAGCGGAAATGAAGTTTTAGGGCTACACGCGAGCGGAGCAGTAAACGTTATTTCCAAACGTATATCTGACCATATACCTCCCCAAATAAAGTATTTGAATACAGTTATCCCCATTCTAACGCACTTCTGCAGTTTCCTCTCAAAATGACACGTTGCAAGTTGCATAAAGCCTCGCGTCTTCCAACGAAAGGTGACGTAATTAATGACGTCAAACTATTTCCAACAGTATATCGCAGGATATACTATCGGAAATTTTGGCGTTATCCAATTGGACGTCACGTTACAAAAGCCAGTGCATTAGGATGGCATTTATATACAATAATTAATTTGGATCTAAGATGCGTTTTACCAATAGTTTCAAGATAAGGCATAATTTCAATATAAGTCAGCCCATGTTTATGAAACAAGTACTTATACAAAAAGTTTAGATACTTAAAAAAATCACAATATAATAATGTTGTTCATTGCTTTGCAAACTTTTGCTTAGTATTTCATTAAATACTAGCAACTCCAATGCTAATTTTGGTGAAACATGGTTACAAGAAATTAGTCTCTGGTGTTATTTTATTACTTATCAAAAACATCATATTTTCGTATATATATGGCAATCAAAAAGTCATTTGCTAGTCTTTCTTTTATTGCTAGATAATGGAAAATGCAAGACAGTAAATAGAATCTCTCACGTTCAACACTTTCTTAAAAAAGGGGAGGCGGAAGACACCTATAAATAATTACACGTATGTTGAAAAGTCATATGTATTTCTTATTGTTCTCAATGTTTTATAACATTTAGATGTCAGTAAAAATCGTTCCAGTCAGCATCTTCTGTCATGTCTGGACAAGTCTTCCTGTGTTGGACCAGTACTAAGCAGGTGATGAAATATCTTTGAAAGGTACGAATTAGGCATCCATATAATTCGTCATATACCTATGATGCAGTATTTTTGAAAATCACTGGAATGTTCATCTTTTGTTTTGAACAATTAACAAAGAAATGTTTATATAAAAAAAAATTAAACAAACGTAACAAACAAGCATTAAGACTTCAATACGCCCTACATTTTATAGTATAAACTCAAGTAAATATTGTATGTCTGGTTGGTATGGCAATTATTTATCTAATTGTACTAGATAGGACGTATCTCGTTAATAAGTATTGCTTACTCTATACTTCGTTGTATTTGTATTGCATGTGTTGGGAGCTTTAGTTATTTCTCAAATGCAGCAGCAGGATATTGCTATTAATAACCGGTATGCTGCTTTTTACTGTATGGTATAAACTCAAAACTACATTATGAATAGCTTAAAACAGTTAAAAAAATTACTCTCTTCTCTTTGTTTACATTCTACCTCATCTATGCAGATTCCACAGTCCACCAATAGATATAATTCTATGTTACCATCTGTTTATGTTTCACCTCTGAAACCTCATTCAGACACAAAAATTGATTTGCATGAAGTTTCTGACTCTGCACTTTTCAGAAACCACTTAAAAGTTCGTCTTTCTCCTCTTAAGTCACCAGTACTCAGGAATTCCAGGAGTATATATCGAAGAAGTGTAGTACATCCCTCTATTTCTTAATGCAATGCCAAGAGGTGTAGCTGTTGCAAACATTTATGTTGTGAATCAACTATTAAATATAACGTTAATGGTAGACAATTGATTGTATGAAGTTACTTATTCTAATCTGGATATAAGATTAACTGAAGTTTTTATTGTGTTATTCATGCTGTAGCTGGGCCCACCGTGGCTTAACTTGAGGTTTTCTTTAGCTCTGACTATCTGTGACTCATAAGCTCTTTTCTTTGTTTCGTCATAGTGCGTTAATTTGATTATATGTTTTCTCTATGATGATACATGTACATTACAATAGTTAGGAATCCTCCGTGCGAACTTATCATTTTTTGTGCTTCACCAACAGTAGAATCTTGTGCGAAGATTTGGTAACAGTAAAATATATTTAAGCCCCACGCCCCCACCCAAAAGGATTTAGCTGCTGTCTGTTCTAAGGTGATGGTTCTGTTGTTGTTTTTATTGGTTGTTGATTGTTATTCCCATTGTGGGATTCTGTAATTGTTCGATGTTTTACTATGCGTTACTTTGTGTCCATTCTAGTTTTGCAATCATCTCGATGGGGAAGAGAGAGAGCTGGTTGTGCTTTGCTTTGTTTGTCTTCCTGGTGTCTCGTGATTGTTGTGTGGCTCTTCCTCATGATGCCAAGGGTTTGTCTGCAGTTTGTGATTGTTGTATTTCCTGATCATACCTACTTACTATTTTTTGACCATAACAGGCTTGATGAGACGTCTGTCGTTGATAGACATCGATGTCATATGGCGGCTAAGTTTGCAGTTTTTGATTGTGGTATTTCCTGATCATACTCACTTACTATTTTTGGGTTGTAAGTGACTTGTTGCTAGCCAACCACCTACAGTGTGAAGTAAAAAAAAACTGATTTATTTTAAATGATAGAGATGATTAATGTAATGATGTATCCAAACATAAACTTTATTAACCCATTTGAGTCGAATGGAGTTTCCATCGCTTGGGTGTTATTTATCATTTCTATTCAAATTTTGATAGAACATTCTGTAAGCAAACAGTAAAGACCCGAATTAGACGCCGCTTTCTGCGGCGTCTGATCTGGATCTGCACTGTTTGCCTATGACCCACAAAAAGGACGCTAGGCTTATATGGGTTAATGCTATAAGTCTTTAGTATTATAAGTGTTGCAAATAAGCATTTTTAAAAAAAGGACCAAGTGACATTGAATTGCGAACTTTGAGCTTGAAGCTTTATCCTCACTGCTTAGTACTGGTTCGTAATTAACCAACGAAAACATCATGACATAAGTGAAATATTGTTGCATGTGACGTAAAGTATCAACTCAAACAGAATCTCAAAATCACAGTGGTGGATCCAGAGTAGATCAGGGGGTTCGCTTGAACCCCGCTCCCCACCTTCCGTTTTTAAATATCCCATGAAAATGAAATAATTTTGTCTCAGTGAGACCAAAATCTTTCGTTTTCATGGGATATTTAAGAAAAATGAGGTTAAATCAGCAAAGTGAGCCCCACATAGAATCACTGCCGGTTGAGCCTTATGGAGTTCCTGGACAAAGAACTACAAAAAGCATAAACCCACCCGGCCAGTACTGGTACAACCAAGGAACACAGCCACAAACAGTAACATATGTGAACTCCTTTCCAGAATTCCTGGATCCGCCCTTGAAATCAGTTAATTTGATCAGAGGTAATTTGACAAATAGCACATTAAATCAAGTTAGATATTGCTAATGAAGTCAAGATAATTTAAGGAATATGTTTGTTGTTGGGGTTTTTTTTTGTTTTTTGTTTTTTTTAAATTTCCTTGTTTATTTGTATCTTTGTTCGAATAGAGTAAAATGACAAAATCGTTTACCTGAGATATATACTTAAGGAATCTTCTAACGCATACAGTAAACAATTTACTACAAATGCTTAATAATGTTAAAAAGTATTCAATTTTTGTTGTTAAACCATAATTCAATATTATTTACATCATGTGTGAAAATTTCAAAACAATACCTTGGCTATTATGCATAATACAGCCTATTTAATTTGAAAGGGTCAAAATCGGAAGTCACAAAAAATGGAATTTATGCCCAAGTCTGCATTTCAGTGAGGCAATTGTAATTTCATTTGTCATGCTGAAAAATGAAAAACGTCATCTTGTAATAAGAAATGCATGAAATTCACGGTCGGTTAGTCTTCAGACACAATGACGATCTTGCAGAAAATTTTCATTTGTGAGTCAGTGCCTGGTGTTTGTCTTTGGATGGGCCCACGGTTGCTCAACTGGGGGAGGGTTTATTTTAGCTCTGACTGTCTGTGAGTTCAGAGCCATTTTCTTTGTTTCATCACTGTAATAATTTGATTGTTTCCCCCTGATGATACATTGGATAAATAAGGAAGCCTCCATGCGAGCTTAACATTTTTGTTTTGTTTTGACAGCAGCATAATCTAGGGCGACGATTTTGCCAGTAAAATTAACTTAAGCCCCCCCCCCCAGTAACTTCGACTGAGCGTTCTAAGGCGATGTGTATGTTGTTGTTGATTCATTGTTTGTTGTTGCTCCTATTGTTTGTGGGGTTTTTTTTGCATTTGGTCCTTGTTTTGTTGTACAGTACTTAGTATCATTTCTAGTTTTGCAATCATCTCGTTGGGGAAGAGAGAGAGATGGTTGCTTGAAATAGCTTTAAATGTCATGTGACTGTTAGTACTCTATGTCTCTTCCTCATGGTGCAATGTGTTGGTCTGCAGTGTGTGATTGTGGTATTTCCTAGCCATACTCCACTTACTTTTTTCATATGATTTTGAACAGTTGAAATATAAAAAGTCCACACCGTGAGTAACATCAGCAGGGTTCTGCTGTTAGCTAGCAGAATAAATGATTAACAATGGCTATCCTGCTCCAATCGAGCACATATGCGATGTGATTGTCACGAATAATTTAATTACTTATGTGTGTGGATTGTCCGCGGGATTGTCCGTTCACTTTTATAGATGTAGAAAATAGAAGTTGGATGTGTTTTTTCTTATTTTATAAATAATAGAATACAGACCGGTTTACCTTTGAAAAAGATTTATGTCTCATTAATCCATGTTACTAAATGTAATACAACTGACGAATCGCTATTTCTGTTTAAATTTCCGTATTGATTTGTTTGAAAAAATGGTAAATTTGCGACTTTGGTTTTTTGAACTTTTTAACTCAAAACTTAATATTTTAAATACTCTTAGTCAGTTTTCTCTGAAAATAGACATGCATTACCGGAATATATTGTTCTAATTCATTCCAAAATAGTTTTTGATTCGAAATTCTAGTTTTCAAGAAAATGCCAAAAATAAAGTGTATGCGTTAGAAGATTCCTTAGGTGTATTATAGACCGCCTTGAAATTCAAATCGAACAACCTAAACAGAAAATTACTAGTAATTCAAATGACTGATTAGTGTTTTCATGTGTATACTTCTACAAAACGCTTTGATGCGTGACTCTAACGTTAAATTCATTGAATGAATCGAGGGTCGTTACTTAGAGGTCGTGGTAGAAGTATAGTAGACAGCACGTACAGTTCTCAGAAAGCACATCATGCTGACACTCTTATGTGGACCTTCTCACAATAAAATGGCAATGCTGCATGTGAAAATCAAATGTGCAGACTAGACAGCGCATCATTTTTATTCGCTTTGTGGGCGTTTATTGAGGCTTTTGCGCATATGCAATAAATAGTGAAATGACATGTATAGGAATATTCATTTAATAAAGCTAGAATATAAGCATGCATACGCTTACTGGTGAATTTTGACCTTCGACGGATCAAGTATTAGCTAGACTAGTCCATGGTATAGGATGAGATGTGAAAAGTTGGATTGTGTTAAAGTTACATAAAGATTTTCGAAGCAAACGTTAATGAATCCTTATAGTTTTGCAATCGTTCATAGCCTCATGTATGGCACAAATATGATTTACAGCTGCCAAGCTCACTTGCCCGTGCAATACGCTTAGAACATCTAACTCATTCACAGGAAGTGACACTGATGTTGTGATTGACAGCAAGCCACACCCGAGTCGCATGTGCAAAACAAGCCTCTCCATTATCTGTTCTTGTTCACGATGGCTGTTCCACTTTTCAACTTTACACTCACACAAAATAATAAAAATAATAAAGTTACATATCAAATACAAAACTGTTTTGTTTCCTAAATTATAAATATTTTTTTAAATAAAAAATGTTAATATAAGCAATACAATGTCATTCAATTTTTGGTCTGTGCATGGAATCATGTATACTTCGGGTCTCTTCATTTACATTTACTATACACGATTCTCACGAGTGAAAAAATCATTTCACGCTTTTCTCGGGTTTTAGCGCATACAAACCGTTTCTTTACAGGAAGAAAAAAAAACGTTCCTCGTGAGTGACGAACTTACATTGTACTTGCTGTATCTAACGAGTCGTGCCTGCGTTTAACCCACTACACTACAGCGGACGATACTGTTGACCTGCTACTTATGTTCTCTTATAACACATTCTATTACAAATAACCTAAATAGTTCCCATACATTCGCCGAAACTACCGTGATAACAGATAGGAGATAAAATAAGCATAGGCCACTCCCTTTGAACTTCAGGGTCAGAAAAATACGGCAATAACTTTAGATGAATTGAGGTCTGTCACAGAGATAACATTAGGCACCAACACATCTATAACAGATTTTCGTCAGGGACGTTATTAAGTTTGTAGTTTCTTTTATCCTCCCACCTATTCTCCTGCAAACAAGCAAACATTAATCCTTTATAGGATCTTGCGGATCGACCAAAACGTATTTGTATAAACAAATTACAGTAAAACACATTAAACATGAGAGCTGGTTGCTTTACTTTAATGTTTTAATTGTTTTAGAGCTGGGCTCAGATTATGCTGTCTATCATAGAGCATGGGCCCAGCTGTTTACAGATACCATTTTCAGTTGCATGTTTGGCTAACAGTTAAAGTAAAATAATTGAGTTAACTTACAAATCTACATCATCTCTCTTGACATCAAGAAATGGCGAACGAGCTACGACGCCAGCATTGTTCACTAAAAGATCTATAGGTCCCAAGGACTCTACAAGTGTTCTTGTTGCATCCCAGTCTGTGAGATCTATCGAGTGAATTTCAGTTCCGGGTGCCTGCAATAGTAATATACATAGTATGGTTTGATCGTCTGCTGAAATATTTTGAAGCCTCTTTGACAAACGGTGTAGATCCAGATCAGATTGTAGAAGCAGTCTTATCGTGGTCCTCACTGCTTGCCTCTATACTTATGTCAACCAATAAACAGACATGTTTTCGATGAAGTTATTTTTGCTGGCGTATTAAGGATTTAAGCATAGTATATTACGTTACTTTAGAATTAAACCACGCCTCATTTCAGCTTTAACTATGCCTAAGGTTGACCAGACCAAACTACGCATTCATGAGGTGCCGCCTTTGCATTGGCCCAATAGTCTCATATTCATAGTGCAGTGAGCCACTTTAGTTACGCACCACCTTTTCAGGGCCCACTTTTTTGACTAAATGCTGGAATCAAACATTCTCTATGATAATTTACTTATTAACATTTTATCTGTTTGATGACATCGAAAAAATATCGAAATCACTCATGCGAATCATTGTGCTACGTCAAAGGCAATTTGACAAAAAATGCTCGTGCAACCTGAACGTCTATATTTTCTATTAGCGTTGTTATCCATAGTGATCGTTGTGACAGAAAAACATCAAAAACAATTGTTTTATTCAAATAAAACCCCCTTTTGACGGGGTTGACGTTAGTAACACTGTTACTTTTTGAAGAAATGCTTGTTTTGACGTCATATTATCGTCAGTTACAATAATCAAACAGGTTTTCCTTCGGAAATTGTTTTGTTATGAGTCACTTGTTGACATAGAATTATCAAAGCGCTAAAACATCTTTTAATTGACACGTCTTATAGCCTTTGTAGCAGTGACGTTATCACTAAAGCCAACACCATAACGCCAATAAATCCTTTTATTTTTTTACGAAAATAAACGGCGGGTACATAGTTGATTAAAATGAAATTATAAAAGAGGTGTTTTGATAACATGTTTACTCGCAATCACTAACTTTTAAAACAGTAATAATACCAACTTTTTTCAAACCTTGGTCAGCTGGGAACCAAAATAGTAAAACGTTTAAAAAACTGATAAAGTTAACAAACACATTCCAGTCTTAGATATTGCGAAGAATAAATCGGCTCTTATCTCTGACATTTCAGAAATTCGACATTGAAAAAAGTACAATGTGATCTGAGCTTCATTAGAAATAATGCAATGTGAAATGGTGTTTTGAGGGTAGTGCCCTATAAGATCCGTTTTCTCACTTGTTTCTCATCTGATCACAATAAAATTTCAATGGCTAATACAATTATAGATGCGCTTTACGCTGGTAGTCTCAGAATAAAAATAGCGTATTTCTTTTCTGAGTAATTTTACATTTTAAAAGTGGTGCGTAACTTAAGTGGCTCACTGTATTTTTGAAACTATGAAGCTATAAATGCTAGCGGTTATTTCATCTGATTATTATATGGTGCATAGAAGTGACGAAGACGCAAAGTAGCGAACAACGTTGAGAAACATAATTTGTATGGATGTTAGACGAATGTTGGTTTTGTACCATGCTCTCACCCTTTTCTATTTTAGATTAAAATTCCTATCCAAAGTATATGAGTATGACCACATCAACGCACTGCAGACAAACCCACGACATCGCGAGGTAGAGCCACAGGATACTACATTTTCTAGACAGCGGTACGACAACTAGGGTAAAACAACCAGGCCGCGAGGTTATAAAACTGTTCATGCTCTATTCAGCTTAGCACAAAATTTATCCTGCTCATAAATGTTAAAATGCCAACAATTGTTGGCATTTTAACATGTATTGGCATGATAAATACAGCACCTGAGAGACTTAAAGTAAGTGACTTCTTCATTTATCGGTATTTTAGTTTTTATGAGCAGTTGAAATTTTGTGCTCAGAAAAAAATTATTACCTCGGGCCATATCTATACCGATTTGAAGGAAGAGTGGTCCAGTATTTTTTAATGGCCATTCCGAGGCGGTGCTTCTTTTGTGGACCCTCTTTGTCTTGTGTGTATCACGTCTGTCATGCTATCTTGTCTGTTCATTGCAGCCTTGTGGTCACCTGCTGGGCGAGGGCTAACCTCTAGACCCTCTTGTATGTGATGTTTTCTGTGTTTTTGGCACTTTCCGATGTGGTGTCCTGTGACAGGTGTGGTACTCGATTGTATTAATTCCTGATCTTTGCCTTTATCATTACTATGTGTGCTTGTGTGGTATCTTATGTACAGGAAAAGTTCTCTTCCTTGTAGTGGAATATTTTAATTAAGTGATGAAAAAAAAACTGCTTTAATATTATTTTATAATACTCGATAGTTCGCATATAATATTGTACAACCGCACCAATTGATTACATGTACCTCTTTCTGTAGACTTTCAAGCTCTTCCTGTGTTCTGGCGACTGCCACAACTTTCGCTCCCAATTCAGCTAGTTTTATAGCTATTCCTCTACCAATACCTAAATAAAACGTGTTGACTTGTACATTTGTAACACATAAGCTCTTTATTTGTGGCATCCATATACCTGATTGACAATGTGCACGAAGACATAGTTCGACACGTGTTTTTGTGGGGTTTTGTGTGCATTAGTATTAATTTTGCTGGGGTCCGAGGAAGCTGTTTGATAACAAGTCTGCCAGGCCAAGCATTCAATATATCTTACGATGGTGAAATGATCATCCTTGACGCAATGTGTTTCCTTGTAACGCCAAAGCAAGCAAACCACTGATCATTTTGTTAATTGTCTAGCTATAACCTTAAAAGTAGCCTCATTGTAAAGTGACTTTACTCATACAACTATACACACATATAGCCGAGTTATTGAAACCTACTCCCCATCTTTTCCCCGGCTGCGGCTGCTGGCCTATCTAAGGCAGTGATTATATTGTTGTGATT
Source organism: Loripinus fragilis (assembly GCA_964019695.1). NCBI lineage: Eukaryota > Metazoa > Mollusca > Bivalvia > Lucinida > Lucinidae > Loripinus > Loripinus fragilis. The sequence continues at coordinate 54,345,447 of OZ026515.1, forward strand.
TCCCTCGCTCCAACATTGTACGTGCGTGTGGGGGGAGGGGTGTTATTGTTTAGTCTCGATGAGGAAGAGAAAGTTAGCTGCCTTGCTTAGTGTGTGTGTGTGTGTGTGTGTGTGTGTGTGTGTGTGTGTGTGTGTGTGTGTGTGTGTGTGTGTGTGTGTGTGTGTGTGTGTATTTTCTAGTATATATTCCTCTTTGTATCATGGGTTGACCTGTGATCTGTAAGACTTGCATATCCTGGTCATATGTTTATAAATTTGGGCCTCGACGTGCGAAAATCTGTCTTCGGGGTTTTGCGAACAACACAGGAGCAGACCAGCCTGCGCATCCGCGCAGTCTGATCAGCGCCTTTGTTATTCGCTTTTAAGAAAGTATCATATGTAAACTCGCTACAGGTGAAATTTCAATTTTCTAGTAAGTCTCTATAATTGAGGAGACTGATTTGAAACTCGCTTTGTCGGACACCCCGAAGACAGGTTTTCTCGCCGCGAGGTCCATATATTAGCTCCCTGTAAGTATACAAAAGTGGAGCACTATCTGCCCACCAGCGAAACTCTACACACGCCTGATAGTCATTTAAACTAATGTGATCATTTTGGAAAAGTAGCATTAATAATGACAAATCTGGTTGCATGTAATTGAACATTAAAACTTTTACTCCTACTTACCCCTCCCCGCTCCAGTGACTAATGCTTTTTTCCCGTCGAATCTTGCGTCCATGTTAGCTCCTATCTTCCTGGACAACAATTTGGAAGAAAAATATCATCTTATTAACCCATACAAGCCTAGCGTCCTTTTTGTAAAACATAGGTAAACATGCAGAACCAGATCAGATGCCGCAGAATGTGGTGCCTGGTCAGGATATGCACTTTTTAGTTACATAATTTTCTATTAATATTAGAATCAAAAATCAAAAATACCACCCAACAACCCTTAAAACGGAAATGGACTGGGGCAATTAATAACACTGGGAAATTCCATTTGGCTTAAATGGGTTAATATTTGCGAAATCACTGAGAGAGTCCACAATAATTGTGAATCGGCTGTGGAGATTTACAACATTTCTGAATGCTTGGACACTGTACTTTTCCTAAATGTCATATTTATCAATCTATCCAGTATTTTCACTTTGGAAAGGTCGATTTGCATGTGCGGTACTGACACTGCTAATGAGTCTGTCCATTCTAATGGGAACTGTTAATACTGATAACGTGTCGATTATAATTGACGTGGATATGTTACGATTGATGTGCATTCAATAACCTTCCAAAATAGACATAGAGTATAGTCCAAAATCATGCAAATAATGGGACAGTCTCATTTTTTTCTGATTTGATAGTAATTAATCAGCCGCTATCCTGTGATTTTTAGTATAATAGTCGGTGCGCGAAATTAATTATTTAATTTTAGTTGATTTGAGTTATAGGTTTAGGACTGCATTATCTGGCTTAATAAAGTAAAGATAATTGTAAAAATGTGTTGAACACTATGAAAATTATAAAACACAACGAGAACTAAACAAGAATAGAATCAACCACTACGTTACAATATAGCAAGAAGTGAAAAAAGCTCACATACCCCCGGCGGTAGCCATCAGAGAAAAGACAAAATTGTTAAAGATTTCATATCCCATCGAATCCCATCAATGCTTTCTTTCCCTTTCTTCATTTCTATTGTATCATATTTTCACATATATCCTTTAAGCATCATTGGAAAATAGTTTTATCATTCATACAAAGTGTCCATCAAATGGGGCATTTTCAAACATGAAACGCATATGCGAGATGCCACTGAATGCATCAACTCAATAGGGTATGCATTGTTTGTTGTCATTAAAGCAATATTCAGCAACCCAAATGGTTTGGAAATGATTGTGAATTATATCTTTAAATGAATAAATAAATTGATAAAATATAAAACCAGAAAACAAGGTACGGTGACAGAGTTCAAACTCGCAACCTCGATGATAGTGGACAAGCGATTCATCCACTATGCTACGAATTCTCCTTGTGATTGGTATGTGCCTATGACATTTTAGATGTAACAAAATGCATGTATTATTCTAAAAGTAGTGAGTTACTAGAAATAATTTATTATTGGTATATATTATTGTAAATTCAGAATGTCAACATACTCCAAATAAGGTTGCAGGAATCTACCTGAAAGTGTACACAAAATTTAAAAACACTGGCTCCAATAGGAACCGAGAAATCTGCGACAGAAATTTTCATTGGAGAAAAAGAAAAATGAACTAATAAAGGGACTGATATGCAATATGTAGTTGTTTTTTGTTACACAATACAACTTATCAATATCAAGCTTTGTACCTAATTTCAGATTCCTAAGTCAAGTAGTTGCTGAGAAATCTTTGACAGAAAAATGTCCATATATATTTTATAGGAGTAACGGAACTAAAAATTGAGAATTTGAAAAAGAAGGCAAAATGAGGATTGGCATCTCAATTTTCATTTACAAAATACGCTATACCTACCTGAAGGTGTACACAAAATTTAAAAACACTGGCTCTAATAAAAACCGAGAAATCTGAAACAGTAATTTTCATTGGAGAGAGAGAAAAACGAACAAATAAAGGGACTGATAAGCAATATGTGGCTGTTTTTGTTACACAATACTACTCATCACTAACAAGCTTTGTACCAAATTTCAGAATCCTAACTCAAGGAGCCGAGAAATCTGTGACAGAAATTTTCTTTGGAGAGAAAGAAAAATGAACAAATAAAGGGACTGATAAACAATATGTAGCTATGTGGCTGTTTTTAATTGTAACACAATACAACTATCACTATCAAGCTTTGTACCAAATTTCAGAATCCTAACTCAAATAGTTGCTGAGAAAACTTTGACAGAAGAATGTCCATATGTTATAATGTACTATATAAGAGTGACAGAAGTTAAAAATGAACAATTGAAAAAAGAAGGCAACATGCGGATTAGTATCTTGATATTCATTTACACAGTGCACTGTGTACACGAAATTTGAAAACACTTGCTCCAATGGGAGCTGATAAATCTGTGACACAAATTTCCATTGGCGAGAAAACAAATGAACAAATAAAGGGACTGATTTGCAATGGGTGACTGTTTATTGTTGCACAACACAACTTATCACTATCAAGCTTTGTACCAAATTTCAGAATCCTAACTCAAGTAGTTGTTGAGAAATCTTTGACATAAAAATGTCGATATGTATTTCATAGGAGTGACAGAAGGAAAAAATAAAATTTGAAAAAAGAGGCAAAATGAGGATAAGCATCATAATTTTCATTTACACTATACACTTTGCCTACCTGAATGTATAAACAAAATTTGAAAACACTGGCTCCAATAGGAGCAGGAAAAGGAAAATTTAAAAAAAAAAAGGCAAAATGAGGATAAGCACCTAAATTTTCATTTACACAATGAACTTTGCCTACCTAAAGGTGTACACAAATTTTAAAACACTGGCTTCAATAGGAGCTGAGAAATCTATGATAGAAATTTCCATTGGAGAGAAAGTAAACTGAACAAATAAAAGGACTGATACGCAATGGGTGGCTGATGTTTGTTGCACAATACAACTCATCACTATCAAGCTTTGTACCAAATTTCAGAATCCTAAGTCAAGTAGTTGCTGAGAAAACTTTGACAGAAAAAAGTTTACAGACAAACACCCAAACAAACAAACATAATTACAGAAAAGGCAAAAGCTATGTACCCCTTATATACTTCGTACCGGGGTATAATTATGCATAAATAGTATTTCTATGCTAAATTCATTTTAGTCATAACGCATAGAAATACTTTACAAACTAAAAAAAAGACGGTAACGTTTCAGTATTTTATCATGAGAGATAGGTGATATAAGTACATGTAAGACAATCCCAAATTGTTATAAAACATAAAAATGCTTTTTCCAGAACATATATCCAAAATATTTCGACTGCATGCACTTGTCACCTAATACAGAGTGATAATTACCTTCCTCTATATGCTAGCTACTTGCAATGTATCAATCACAATTATAAGGGGTGGTTTAATACTGCTTTGTTTCAACCCTTGTAAATAAATCAACCAAATTGAATATTGATTTGATTCTTTACTTCCCAATCAGCAAGTCATGTTGGGACGGGTCTACCTGTGTTCAACCAGTACTAAGCAAAGGATTAAGTGTATTGCTCAAGGACCCGCAACCTCCTTATCTCAAGTCAAGAACGCTATCACTGAGCCCCTGTGCAACCCCTATAATAATAATAATAATAATAATAATAATAATAATAATAATAATGATAATAATAATAATAATTAATGATAATAATAATAATAATAATCTATTTAAAGTGATATTAGTAAATAATTCCATCTCAATGTTTTATCGGTTTTTTTTTCAGAGATTTTGATTGGTCCTTTGGCAAAATTAAACTGTTTTTACACTTCGATAAAAACCCATGCGCAGGAATATTTGATATCTGCCTTGATTTCACAGTGGTAGATTGTGTTGATAATAACGAACTGTACATAAAACTATAATAAAAATAGTCACCAGTTTAAATGTTGTTAAGCATGTTCGAATCGTCATCGAAACAATGTCTAGGCTACATCAAGAGCAAATTGTTTCAACACAGTTTGAAGTATCAAATCGCACTTTTAAAATTCACGCTAAGATCCCACTTATATAGAGATATTGGGCAGGGCTTGTGAAGGTAAGTGCCGCGATCCGTGGTAGGACCTAAATATATCAATACTTTTCAATGGGCCCTGCAAGCTAAAAAAAATACAATTCAAAACTAAATTGAGTTGTTTTGAGTTCATATTCACATATTCGCTCAAACAGAGTGCAATTTTAATCATTATTCAGCAAAACAAAGTTTTTAGCTCACAGAATTTTCATGATGGCAGCCCCATCTTTCATAGACAGCGGTTACGAACTATTTTTCTTCAGTGGGCTTTTAAAGAATTTCTAGCGATAAGGCGAGCAATCTCCCTAATCGAGACGTTCGTTTTATTTTGTTGAAATAACGACTGGAGAAACTAGGCACATTCAACAAATATATATAGACGAGCCGTCGATGCACCATTGCCCCCACTTTGTATATTTAAAACTGGGTTTCCTTCATGCATGTAATAACGCTACTTCTTATTGAATGAGAACTTATTTCGATCATCAACTGTGCTTGTTTTTCAGTAACATATATGGGAACTAGACCGTTAAACAGGGAACCAAGCTATGTACAGTAAAACTTTTTATACAGTTGATGTACAATAAAAACGACCATCTTGCAAAGTGGTCTATTTTTGTCAGAAATTTGATGTCTTCTTTCGATTATACAACCCCTTTCCTCCCCTAGACCCAAGACGCCATTTACATATGTTATATATTTGTATAGCGACATTTAGTTGTCCAAAGGGCTTCTTGGGTCTAGGGGGGAAAGCATCTAAAAACAACCTGAAAGACGCCAGTTTCATCTTTTCAATGACAAACGTCACAATTTTAAGTATATTTCGTACGCATGCGCAGAAGGAATACCGCAAAGTTTTGGAAATGAAGGGCACTCATATCATTAAAATTTTAGCAATTTTACTTTTTGAAAACCTGCAAAGGATTTACTAAAACTGTCGTCTAAACGGCACCCAGTCTAAAGACGTAAAAAGAGGGCGGGAGTAGAAGGCGCAAAATTTAATGGCTTTGTAAATGATGGATCGCTTTGAAACCTATTTTGATGCTTGCTATGCATATTTTACTACTGAAACAGTCCAATTTTAAAAACATTAGGGCAATTTGAAAATTTAGGTTTTTTTAATCATGTAAACTAGGGAAAATAAACGCCTTATCGCTAGAGCTCCTTTGAAATGTTGTCAACAACCCTTTACAAATGTAATGTTTTGTTACAATTATGAAATTATAAGGAATGAAAATTATTTTTTGTTTTTATCGATGTGTAAACTTTGGCGAATCACTCACAAATAAGACACAATTTGTGAGTGATTCACGGGAGTTTACACATCGACAAAAAACAAAAAATAATATATCATTCCTATAATAGGAATTGTTATATGGTCATTGAGACAAGAAATCTTGTCCTTGCTGTTTGTAATCAGCTAAAGCTCAAACCAAAAAACGCTTAGTTACTAGCTGAAATATTGAAATTGTACATGTGGCAAAATAAGCTATGACACTTAACAGAAGGCACCAACCCGAGACTGCGCTGGAGAGCAGTCAGTGTTGCGCTTTTGTTGTACAAGGGTTTCTGGCGAAAAAGGCTCATCCCATATTAAATCAGCCATTCCACCAAAATTGACCCATATTGAAAATACCATGTCTTCACTGTTTCCATTCTTATTCCTGCTTAAATATGATTGTATTCTCTAAACATCATGCAGTTCCACAGTCCCCAAGCATAGGTTGGTGATATTAAACAAATTTGAATATCATCAAAGTATTTGTTTTAAAGGTATGTTTTGATCAAAGTTTACGAAAAAAACAAACTTTGTGTCTCGTGATGGTTGAGTGGCTCTTCCTCGCGGTGCCATGGGGTTGTCTGCGGTTTGTGATTGTGGTATTTCCTGATCATACTCACTTACTAGTTTTGCAACGCCGCCAAGCTATTTTTGTAGACATTTGGTAAATTTATTAAATATAACTAAAGGGCGTCTCATATTTCTCAAAAAATCCTTTTTTATCTTTTCAAATGAATTCCAGAAACAACATTATACTTGCGCCATAAGGTTTACATTAGTTATACTCATCAACAATACACCCATGTATATGTCTCATGAGAACTTTTGTGTTTGACAAACCACTTCTGTTAACATTACATAAATTCCTATTGTGAACCCTTATGTACCCCTTGTTGGTCTAAGTGAATAAAGTAGTGTCTTCGTCTATCAGTAATGAAAGCGTGCATAAAGATAACTTATAGAGATATTTCTAAGAAGGAGCTGTAAATTGATGTTCATTTTTGACGTTTATTTTCGAAATATTGAAGTTATCAATTACTTTTGATTATAAAAAGTCTATAAGCTCTGTTGCTGATATGACATCATACACGCCACAGTTAAAATACAAAAATAATCAACAGCACCGTCGTGTGATAGTGTAGTCAAATTAACGTCTGAATCATACCAATTTTGGGTTGCACATTATAACCTTTTCAATCGCATATTCGGTTTGCAAGTATAGTGCAAAAAAAATGGTGATCCGTTTTCAAAGTCCTTTAGTATATTATTCTCTCCGACCTTGGCAATGACAAATACGTGGTTGCATGTGAGCACATCTAACTTGGTGCATCTAACCATTTGATAATTTATTTAAAACGATGTTCATGCATAATCATGATAATGATTAAAGATGATTTTTTAAGAAAATATAACGTGCAGTGAATGCTACTTGTAGAGGTCGCATAGCAATACACGCACTCATGCCTGTCTGACAGGCTATTTTACACGTCGAATATGCAATAATTTTTAATTAATAAAAATAAATTAGCAGATCTTCATTAGATTACATCTGTTTATACATTTACATCTAAAAATTAATCATACTTTTGTTGGCATTTTTCTTCCAAAATATGACAAGTTCTAGTATTTTTTTCTGGCCGGTGTTATTAAAATTTCATGGTCAGGCATAAAAGTGTCTATTTAAGCCGCGGTTACATTGACCCCACCGACTGTCGGCCGACTTTCGGTGATGCGAATCGGCCGATACTCGACCGGCAGTCGGCCGATTTTGTGTACGATTTTAGCTGCTTTTTAGAGTCGGCCGCAAAAAAATTATAACTGACCAGTTAAAAATAGTTTCGTCGGCTGACTTTTTTTTGGATTTGGCAACCAGTTTGGAGTCGGGCGACTTCTATTTGTAAAAGTCACTCAAACTTGGCCGACTATCGGCCAATCATCAGACGACAATCGGCCAATTTCTGGCAGATGATCTTTATTATCGGCCGATCGTCGTCAAACAGTCGTCCGATTGTTGTCCCTTATAAGCCACGCCCGATATTTTTTTTATTGCAATTTTGAACTTACCATGCTTACTGCTTTTTTAAAATGTTTTCTTCTTTAGGCGGAAAGCGACTAAGTACAAACGGTCAAACTCCACTATTATATACAAAAGGCACACTAATTCTGAAGCCAAAAAGTCATATCATAGTTTGATCAGTCGGCGGGCAGTCGGCAGATCATCGGGGGATGTTGGGCCGATTGAAAATCTGTGTGGTTGGTAAAGTCAATCGATGATGTTTGTTTTCAATGTAACTATTCCAGCCGGTCGACTAAAGCCACATTTTCCGGCCAATCAACATGAAAAAAATCTAGTCGGCCAACTGTCCGTCTTTATGTAACCCTGGTTTTAAACCTCTAATCTTCTATTATACTATTTTGAGCACAAAAGTAAACAAGAAGAATAGTGTAGCAGCTTATTAAATGTATATACTCATTTTCCCTAAAATTGGTTTTCTAAAACGGACCGCATCATGATTCAAGCAATCACCCTCGATTTTCTTGCACCACAGATATATCTCGAACAAATTAAAGAATGATTTTCTCTGGACCACTCATGCACACAGACACCCCTCAGGGACTCGAGTAATAATATAGAATTTTATCTCAGTCTTCGTACCTGACTGAGAGGTTGAGCAAGCCAAAATTGTGTAAGATAATTCTCCCTTGATCCACCATATTTGAGACAATAACCCGGGTTTTGTACACAAGTTTAATCATTTTTATCAGGTGAAAAGAGTCTGAATTTTAGAACTTCAATATGTTTAATTTTAAGGCTCTTAAAAATCGAATAATTAAGGGTGTATCTTAGTTTTCTGGTGGGTAAAGAAAAAGAATATGCTAAAAGTTGACAACATCATTAAGTGTCTCCAGCAAGAAAGGTAACTCAATGCGTATGACATCATCTGCAATTTCTATATGGAAAGGGTTACAGCAAAAAATCATTTCATTAAGTATCCACATACCTTCGAGTAAAATACAGAATCCGGTATATGAATTGTATAGTTGTAGCAATTTCAAACCATCAATAGTTTGTATTTTGTTTCATTCACCACCTGTTTAGAGTTAAAACAGAGGCTTAATATACAAAACATTAAAAATACGTTATCAAAATGTACTTGCATACAGGTCAACAGTCTTTTTTATCAGAAGATACCCGAACGTGTCATGTACTTATATAACATACTGCTTTACGTACGTGTTATCATTAAGCGCATTGATATGAAATTTTGGGTTACTTTAGTGAAGTCAGACACTGAGGTTATTCTTTTTTCATGATCAATTGAGCATGATTTTTCAACTGCTCTTAAAACTGAAATTTACTGAAAACATATAAACTTTGTTCTGCTTGAATTACTAAATACATTATCAAGTATTCATCCTGCTCAATAAATGTTAAAATGCCAACAATTGTTGGCATTTAAACATTTATGAGCAGAATAAATCTGCCTGCTGTACATGGACAAAGTTGTATAACATCGAGGTCTGTCTAAATGGGTATCCAAAAAGCAGTTCGCTTCCCAAAGCAACGAGCGCTTGTAAACTGTCCAGCTTGAAATGAACATGGGAAAACGTTAAGAATATCAATAGTGACTACACTTGTTAATTTGACATTATTTCATCCATGTTTGTTGTCTGGTAACCCAATTAAACCACATCGTGTAAGAAACAAATTTTAACTATATGCTGACAAGAATAAACAATCTTGTCAGCGTTATTCACTGCCTACCTTTGTATTAAACGATACCGGTGTTTTGTCCTACTCTGCTATACATGGACAGGCTGGATTAACGCTTATACAAATGAATCTGGATACAAACCCCAAAATTCAGTGAACACACAAACAAAAATCAGACAAGTTTATGGTATCGTTTTACATTTGTTTGTGATACAGGTGCGTCTTACATGTAACATATGGAAGTAAGTAAGGGTGCAAAGATAAGGAATCGATACACCCTTAACCCTTAAAGCGCCAAGAGAAACATGCATCTAAAAATGACGTCTGCTGAAGTCGTCTACTGCAAACAATTGCCTAAAATTACTGACAAATTTAAGTATAGAAGCAAACAGGGTGGACCCAGATCAGTCTGATCTGGGTACACACTGTTTGTCATAGAGGCTTCTTAAACATTTCAACATACGAGAAGAGCAGACGACTTTTGCTGCGATTGGCGCTTTAAATGTTAATTCAGATGTGGATCAAGACACATAGATATTTAATTTGCATGAACGATCCCAAACTTACCAATGCATCATCTCCTAGATTATATAAATCAAGATATAAAAAGGAGACAAAGCAAAGATAAGGACTCAACAGTAAATAAAACTGAATACCAGAGCAAAAGATATCCAACAGGTAAACCGCCGTGGGCCCGACAAACAGCCAAAGTATCGGGCCCCTACCATCACATCAATAGATAAGTCTTAAAGTCTGGACCGTCATAGAGTCTGAAGTCCGACCCACCGGCGTGCAATTTAAACGAACATGCTAATTATTAACGATGGTAATACGTGTATCAGTAAATTAGCCGCAGCATGAGATTGCCAACAATGCGGTATATGCGACCAGCAAAGGCTCAGAGCAGCCTGCGCATACGCGAGTCTGGTCAGAGCATTTGCTAGTACATGTAGCTTGAATATTCTAGAATTTTTGCTACTGATCGAACATCATTTGGAATATCTAGGCTTAAAAGGAGGCTGCACAGGCTCGCCTGAGTCTACACTTGTCGAAATGCCACATTGTTGGCAATCACATGTCGCGCCTCGGATCGAGATACTGTGGGCTTAATTTGATTAATATCGAAACTACACTTTTCATACAGACCAATTATGTGCAAACAAATTAGTACGAAATCAGACTGCTCCAAGAGGAGGAGCAGTCAGACCAGGGAATAATTGTTTTCTTTTCTTGAGCAATAAGTATGTGTTTGTTAGAGCTGTTGCTTAACGTCCCAGTCAACACATTTTCAGTCATGCCGGGACGTTTTCTGTGTTAGACCAATACTGCAGATAATTACGGGGTCATTTGTAAGGCTTTGCAATCATTATGACTGTGTCTTACTTTGGCATTGCAGTTCCATAAGCAATCATTACGAAGCCATAGAATGGCAATAATAGGCAACTAAAAATGGAATGAGCCATCTGGGTGAAAACATGTCTCCGAGCTTTGCATACGGGTTGCAAAATTTGCTGTTTGATATGACGATAAAGTTATACTGACGGACATAAGAAACACTACATCTAAAATTTGCGAGAAATTACTAAGGTCCTGGAAGGGTTTTTAGGGATGCAGGGATATTGGCCAAACAAGGGATACGGGATATTACTGTAAATATCTAAAGGGATAAGGGATACTTGGATCAATTTTAAGGATATGCCACATTTTGACAAAAAAAAAAACAGATAAAAATCTAAAATGACCATAATATGTGGTACAGACTATAACTAACATTAATATTTTGAAATAGTAAATTTCCAATTTTTAGATTGTGAAGTTCCTCGCTCTACATCCTATGGAGTCTATATCTGTCAACTAATTCGTTTTGCTAGAGCATCTAGCCATGTTGCTGACTTCAACACTCGCAATAAATTATTAACTCAGAGACTTCTTAAACAAGGTTATTGGTATCATAAACTTCGCAAAACCTTTTTTGAATTTTATAGACGATACTATGATTTGATATCTGAATTCCAAGTGGGACTTAAATCTCTCTTGCGCCAAGGACTTTCGGAACCTAAATTATATGGTGACTTGGTGTATAGGTTGAAGAAGATTGATGGTTCTAATATTTTTCAGCGCAGATCATTAAAATAATTTCCCATTATAAAAATATTGGCTATAACATTAATGTATCGCAACATACTGCATGCTTGGTGGTCAGCCCAATCACGGTTGGCAACTTTGCTTTCCTCTTTAATTGCACGCCGGTCTGATCGGACTTCAGACTCTATGATGGTTCCGACTTAAAGACTTATCTATTGATGATATGGTATGAGCCTGATGCGTTGGCTGTTGTCAGGCCCACCAGGGTTTACCTGATGGATTTTTTTTGCTCCAGTATTCAGTTTTATGTAGTGTTGGGTCCTCATCTTTGCTTTATCTCCTTTTTATATCTTGATTTAAATGTTTTGGAGATGATGCAGTAACAAGCTAGCTGTCTTTCATGCAAATCGAACATCTATGTGTCTTCATCCAAATCTGAACTTAGGGTGAGGTTGGCGCTGTGAAACCGGTTTAAGCCCGCCAGTAAAATATTTTTAGTGACCGTTCCAAGACGGTACTTCTTTTGTAGATCATTTGTGTTTTTGTGTCTTGTGTTTCTCATGCTTTCGCGTCTGTTCATTTCTGCCTTATGGTCACCTGCTGGGATAGGGCTGACCTCTTGGCTCTTGTTGGTGATGTTTATTGTATTTTTGTTACTCACACATGTGGTATCCTGGGTCAGGTGTGGTACTTGATTGTATCGTTTCCTGATCTTTGCCGTCTTTCTTACTATGACTTTGTATTTGTAATTTGTTTCGTGCACACGCAAAATTGATTTAAGCTAGCGATCTAGACCTGCTAAAAGCTATATTTGAGTCATATATATTATTGTAATGAGAAAATTTATTGTGGTCATATGAACAACCCTGTTTTTGCATACACAGATCAGCTTGGCAGTTGCCCCTCCACTATGCAGTGCCTTTGTTTCACTAAATGTAGATAGTGAATTGATAGTGTAATTCACTTTGTAACCCAAAATTGAATGCCTCCAGCTGCCTTGGTTTTTGTTGGGATAGACAAGAAATTCCAAAGCTTGCACATCAGTGTAGAGTGATCAGCACATTTCCTGTTGTCTCTCTAGACTATTAGAATGTGTTCTAGTTGTAGCTGAACATGCCATATTTAGCCTTACCACAAGATTGGATTGTAAAGTTGATACAACTGAAGGCATCAAACATAGCTACCGAAGGCATCAAACACAGAGCTATTGCGTATAGCTTTTTCTAGTCATAAATCATTCAAATGTTCTTGTCACATTGTACATATTAAAACTGTTTTAATAAGCGTAAAGTGCAGGAAACTTAAAAGTCCAATTAAAAATGTTTGTGATTCTCAAGACAAATTTCAAAATGACCCAGGATAAAAAAAAATGTTTTAGTAAAAACAATGCTATAAAACCTTCATCAGCAGTAATGTGTTGAATTTTATCTGATTTTTATGATATCTTATGCAGTAAAATATGGCATATTTTTTTTTATTTAATCCTTTACCTCATAGGGACATCTTATGACACTTTTGCAAAGAGTAGACCTAATTCAGACAACTCTTGTTAGAGGTGCCTGATCAGGGTCTACTCGGTTTGCTTATAGAAATATAATATATCTTATCCTACTGTAGTGGACCCACCAAGAAATTTCTTTTTCTATGTGCCAACATGAAATTTTTTTGTATAATCATTCATAGTGGGTGGAGTCTAGCATGAATATTCATGAAGGAAATGGTTAACATAAGGCAAAATAGAAAATTATGAGTGGTTCCTTTTTTGGAAACTTTTAATTTGCAACTGATGAGCATTTTAAGAAGGACTTTTAGTTTATTTGCATTGATGAATAAGATGTTTTTATCATTTTTCATAAATTTGGGCTGTGCAAAAACTGTTGTAGGCTTAAAAGTTTTAACTCTTTTTTTCATCAAAAAAAGAAACACAATGGAGAAAGCACCTTCGTGGTTGTGTACAACTGCCTCGAAATCGCTTAAAAATGCATGATGGATAAATGAAAGAGGTGAGCAAGCGTAGCAATTAACCATAAAAATACCATATTTTTAGTTTGTAAGGCATGCAGGGGGATGACCCTCCCCGACCCTCTGTATGTCAGATGACGGGGAGAATAAAGTGTTAAAAGGTAAAAAAAAAGATAGAAAAATTAACTCTTTGCCAAGTGTATCTTTTCATGATTTTATTCAAAATTCACTTGTTTGAAAAAATCCTTTCATAAGCACCATCAGAATGCCAAACCGTTTACTTCTAAATCAGGCCTGCATTTCGTTGGGCCTGACCTGGATCTGAACTGTTTGCAACTGTCAGCAGATAAAGAGTTAAAGGCTAAGAGTGAAATTAACTACATACTGTATAGTGCCAAAGTTATTAATACATTTATACCTGCATATTGAGACTTTCTTTTTTCTCTTTAAAGATGTTTGCATGCATAATGCGGTGTCTGATCAGGATCTCCACTGTTTGCTTACAGACTGTTCTATCAAAATTAAAAAAAAAATATGACAAAATACCATCCAACACCCCTAAAATTGGAAAAAGGTTGGCTCTACTGATAAGGCTGAGAAATTCCATTAGGCATAAATTGGTTAAGAAAGTGGATTTCTGTTGCCACATTTGTGTATAAGATAGCTCGTTCATTTCTAGTCTTATAATCATGAAGCTAATAAAATTAGAATGTGTTGCCTGTTCTTTATTGTACGTCGTGCTGGTTTACCAGTGTTTTGTGTCTCTTTCTCCTGGTGCCATATGTTGGCAAGTGATCTTTGATTGTTGTAAAAAAAATAAGAGTAATTTTACACCAGCTTGGCGGCCACTTTTCCCGGTGTAACATTTCAACTGCTTTAGAACACTATGTTCTATTCGATTTTAGTGATCTCAAGAATATCTACAACAAGAACAGGCAGGGATCACTGGTTAAATGTTGACCTCAAATTGATCCAGCAGGAAAATAAATGTGATTCTAACACATCTCGCCTGACAGAGCCAATGCTAAAAAGCGTGATACACCCAGGTAAACCGCATGTCTAAATCTCGGAGGGTGTTGGCTATCGGAGGTAAACAAAGGAATTTTGGGCTGCGCATGATGTGCTTTGAAATAGTTTTATATCATAATGAACCACATTAATGAATAAAATCAACATATAAGCCGATAGTATATAGAATGACAATTCTGAAAGCATTGCATGTTTTTAAACTGTTTTTTTTAGTTTAAATCGCATTTGAATTCGGAAATGCGGTGATTTGAACGAATATTTCGAATTCATCAGTTAATATTTAGATGTATCATCTTATTTTTTTCTTGATTCATAACTACCACTGCAATGTTTAACCTCTCTTTAACATGTATCAGTCCAATATAATTCAAACAGACGTGTGCAACACTTATTTATTTGCAATTTTATGACGATGGTGTCATGTTTATGGATAGCGTTCTATTCGGAGGTAAGTCCTCTGAACATTTTGCTAACCATCAACATGATAGCAACGTAAGCAATTTTCAAAATTTGAAGTTCTAATAGCAGTTTTGGGCATGCCACTTACAAGCCATGCAGGAGAATGATATAGTATGGTAGCGGCACAATCAGTTAGTGTCAAAGGTTGATATAAGTCCAGCTATGATCAAAACACGAGCCTTTTTTCATTGAAAAATTCATATTCGCCTTTTGAAAAGTCGCCCTGAATCCTACGGACATGGATCAAAAGTATTTAACAGATTCAGAGTCCTTATCACTCAATATAGAAGCAACTTGTTTGCTGCATTCGTCCCCAAGAGACTTTCCATATGAAATAAAAATGGATAAATACAGACCCTATCCATCCATGATCTCAATGTTTACCTCCTATAGCCAACACCCTCCGAGATCTAGATACATGTATGCGGTTCACCTGGGTGTGATATATCAAACAATAATTCACAGTTTTGTAATCGCGAGGAAAACACGCGCTAGCTGACATCATGATGTAAGTCATGGCGTTAGATGGTGTAACATCGTTTTTACGCTGGAAAGACGTTACAAATACGTGTAAACGTAGGCGACGCAGTCCAACTATTGGCATGTTTTCCTCAGTGCAATGGCGGAAAGTTTGAAGAAGCTGAATACTTCAAATATATTTTCGTCGTTTATTGTGCGTTAGAGTCGAAATAGATCAGCTCTATTGTGTGAATTGTTGAGTAAAAATTCACTGTTTGTCGATTAGGTGTATGACGATAAATCAACCGCGCTACGCGCTCGTAATTTGATCTTCTTTTGGCCTCCACACAGTAAATTATTACTCAACAGTCCACTGCTAGAGCTGATCCCTTTCTTAATTTACAAGAGATGTGGTAGATCAGCTGCCACCTCTCTTGGTGTTAATAAATACAATGTTCTTATTTTTACAGTGTGACTTTTTTCTGATGCTATTGTATTAGCATGCAACAGACCAAACTATGCTTTGCGCATTGGGTTTTGCGTTTGGCATACAATTTAGCCCATGGGATGTAACAAAAGTCATTGGGATTATGATTGCGCAATACAGTTACCCCCCTTTACTGGCCTTCTTATAAGTTTGCAGTCAACTCGCTTCTCGCCGTGTTTAAACACGACAAGATAACTGTAAACACTTGCACATTTACACCCGATTTGGTGGCAGCTGAACTGCCCCGGGTCTTGGTGTAACTTTAGTTTTTTAAGAACTATGTTCTGTTCGATTTTAGTTATCCCAAGAATATCTACAACAAAGACGGGCAGAAGTTTTAACACGCATCACTATGTACATGTTGACCTCCAGTTGATGTTACTAGTAGCAGGAAAGTAAGTGTAAGTTTACAAAAAAGAGGTGGTAGCTCATCTTTTGGTGGCCCTCTTTCTGTTGTTGTTGTTGTTGTTGTTACTGTTGTTGTTGTTGTTGTTCTTGTTGTTGTTGTATGCACCCATGGTTCATATCGTACCGGGCCGCGTAGCGCAGTCGGTAACGTGTCTGGCAACAGATGCGAGTCTGACTGCAGATCCAGGGGTCGCGAGTTCGATCCCGGCCCGGTCCCATACTTTCGTGGAGATTGATCATAAAATAATTTCTACAGTCATTCTCCCCCCCCCCCCTTCCGCTGAATCATTCAAGAAGGGTTGTTGTCAGTTACAAGCGAAAGTATGTGCACGAAGTACTGGTTAACTGCTTGTTCAAGCTTGCCCAGGAAAAAGTGTGGTTAGGTGAACTGACCGTCCCGCCATGACCATAGCTGTTGACTTGGGACGTAAAGCAACAAAACAAACAAAACAAACTACAAGGCTGGTACAAAATTCTCAATTACGCATTGGGTTCTCATGTTTGGCATTCATGCAAAGGCTCAAAGTTTTACCCTTATGATGTTACAACAGTTACGTTAACCTTTGCTTGCCTTCTTAGATCAAACAGGGCTGTTGCAAATACTCAACTGGACATTCATTCATTTGTTGCATCTATGGAAAAGCTCAAAATTTATCTTAATTGATTTAATATGGGCATTAAATTAGGAGAGCACAATACAATAAAACCTTTGTTAAACGGCCACTCATAAATAGACAAAACAAAGATCGCAATGACACATGGTAGCTAAATGAAGGTCAAAAGTATTATAGAATGGTCCAATGGGGAGCATTCTGTAATACTTTTGACCTGCATTAAGAAATACTTGGTCTTGAAAACCAATTTTCTGGTCTTTTTGAGGATAGCCATTTTATACAGGTTTTACAGTGCATATACCTACCCTTACTTGCCTTATTATAAGTTCTCAGTCTGATGGCATTTTGCGGTGTTAAAAACGCCTAATTTTTTTACCTTAAGAATAAAAAAGTGTAACTTTATACCAGATTTTGTGGCAGCTGAACTACCATTTGTCTTGGCGTAGCCTTTAAACTGCTTAAAACATTATGTTATGTCTGATTGCATTTATCCGAAGAATATCTAAAACAAGAACTGGTAGAAAGGTTACATACAGTAAAACCTGTCTTAATCGACCACTTAAAAATAGACAAAACAAAGGTCTACATAGGTCGAAAGTATTGAAGAATGCCCTGCAATACTTTTGACCTGAATAAAGCGATACTCAGTATAGAAAACTAATTTTGTGTTCCTTTTTAGATGTCGCTTAAGACAGGTTTTACTGTATTTTTCACTGAAGAAAAGTTCGCCTCAAGTTGATGTAGTAAGAGTAAGTTTACAACAAAAGAGGTGGCATCTCAGCTGTCACCTCATTTGGTTAATCGGAACTGCCTCGGTCAATTCCGCGAAATTCCGTGGAATCAGACCACGGATATACATAGATTATCTACTTTATAACGCGGGTGATAAGGTGACGCTGACGTTATATAACGTGACGCTGACGTCACAGAAACCATGGTGCCACAATTACAAGTGTGTTTGCAGGAAAACAAAGGGTTATGAATGAAGTTAAGTTTTTTCAATTAAATATCGCTATAGCGATATTTTATTGAAAAATACATAAACTTCATTTATTCGGCTGATTAAAGCTGCAACGTCTGTAACTTTTGATCTTCTAATTTTAAAAATAATGTTTTTATTTTTCAAGAACGCAGTAAAAATACCCAAATTCAGGTAAACATTTTACCATTTTCGTAAATCTTAACAAGTTATCACTATCAAAACAACTGCATTTATGTTAAAATTCAACGGTCTATAATTATTGGAGGGACGCAAATAATTGCCAACAAGAGAAAAATACACCTATTTGATAAGATAATTCACTTTTCCATGCAGTTTTCAGCTGTACTGAATATTTTTATTGTAAAAACATAGCTTAGTTCTACTTTTACAAATGATTTAAAAAGAAAATAAAAATTTTCGAAAAATGTTCACAGTTACAGAGTATGCAGCTTTAAGCTTTTCTGATAATCATAATACAGCCCAGTCATGATTCGATTCATGATTCCCTAAGCTGCTTGCTTAATACCGGTTGGACTGTATATTGCTTGTAGTTTCTTGATGATATATGTACCAAACATGAAAAGAAAACTTCTGCTATTAATTGCTAATTAGTGTGACTATGTGTACAGCTAAGACACTTATGGACTTCCTGGTTCATTTTTATGCTGAGCATATTTATTGATGGTTATCTTCACGTTTGCAATTGCACAGTTCCATGCATGGAATAGTGGATTTATAACACTTGCATATTCCTTGACATTCACTCTGGCAGCCACACTTTGTTAGCTATTGAAATCTTCCGGCATTTGGTGGTAAGGTCATCAATATTATTTGCCCATTAATCTTGCTGCTTCCAACCCCTTTCACTTGGACTTTCAAGGTATACGTCGACAGACTCTAAAATGCTGCCTGCTTGGTACGCAGCTCGCTTAGTATGTTGTACTAGAGTCGCCCCGAGTTGAAGGACCTTTGTTTCCTGTCAAGCATAATGAGCCTTATATTACAGCACCAATGCATGTTGCCTGTCTAGATCTGTTATATATGGTGATGATGAACTTTTCCAGAACTTTTTGTTCTTCGTCACCAATAATGGTTGTTTGCTGCATACTAAGCTTTGTGAACATTGGAAATACTTCAGAATAAACATTTGATTTGCCAAGCAGCTTTTTCTCCCTTTCAAGAAAGGCTGACATGAAACCAAAGTCTGTGAAAGCCTGCAAGAAAGGAGTGCCTTTGGATTTTTTCAAAGCCTATTTCTTGACATATTTCTTGACAAAATCATCTCCTGTAATCAACCTATGGTTAGCTCACTGACCAAATGAAATCCAAAGTTTTTCATCACCAAGTTCACAAAGCATTGAAACATAATTACAGCTATGACTTATCATATGTGTCATTTGCTTTTATTATTACTTCTTCTGGTATGCTTAACAATTCTAATATCAGCTTCTTCGTGATTGCAAGGCACGAGTCCTTCAACGCTGAACCGAATATTGCACAGAACATCCTCTCACTGAACAGTATTATTTTTCTACTATGCAATTTTCAGCAAAAGTGTCTGTTGAAAGTAAAAGAGCTCAGTCTTGTTGTCATAATCTCTTAGAAAGCTATGTCAATATGTAGTAATCGTCTATGTCTCAGTCACCATTCGTCTACCTCCTTGGCCTCGTTTAGTTCGTTTCTCAGTTTCAGGCTTGAAGCTATGGAGATACCAATCGCAATAACAGTCCTGTTAAAGAGAGCATAGATTGGTTGTACTTTTATTAGTACATCTAGCGTTGCATACTCTCGAAATGGCCTTTGTGATTGAGGTCGCAGTGTATTAACCAGTGCAATACCATCAATAACAATGGCAGTAGTATCAGGTTTATTGTCCAACCATGTGATGTCTCACTCAAGGATAGATTCGAGTTGTGACTTCTGATAACCACGCAGTTGTGTTCCATCACTCAGTAATGCTGGGAAAGATTGGTTCTTGTACTTGAAGAATTCAAACAATCACACTTTCTTGACTGACCAGATATGAAGAGCTTTGAGAAAAGGCGACAGTCACCCTTTAAAACTTTCTGTTTCAAATCTCCAGATACAGGATTTGGCTTTTGATTTAAAAAATCAAGCTTGTTCCGCTATCATTCATCTCTGTAAAGCTGATGCACCATCTGTTATGTGAATTGCTTCACCATCAAATTTAACGACAACGTTTGCATGCTAATGAGCTGGATCAATAGTCATAGCAGAATATGGCCACTTGGACTTTAAGATAACAAATTGCCTGACATGAATTTGTGAAGAAGAACAGGGTGTTGCTGCTCAAAAGTCTCACAAGTGAATAGGAAGCAAACGAGTATATTTAGTAGAGTTGTTGGCAAAACATATGGTATAAGTGCTGACTTCTCTGAATTCTTGGGCAAGTGATAAGATTGTCAGTTCCATTTAATAAAACCAAATACAAAAACACAAACTGAGGACTGTGCTCTTTGCATTTTTCGCTCTACCCATCAAAACTCACTGCAGCTATTTGGATTCCATAGTCATTGATGCAGTAATAAGTAAAAGCCATTTTTAAAAGTTTCTAGAGACTGTTGACTGTAACCTTATGCATATGGCGCGTTGAAGTAACACCTAGATACATTTAATAGGGTTCAGGAGTTCAAGAGGTTGTTAAATCAGCTTCTAATAGAGCCCCCATCCAACCACTGGACTTAATGAGTGTTCCAATGGACTTTAAACTATCCATTCCTTTGTGAAGCTGAGATCTGTATTACTAATTTTAAATGGTACTCATGTTTCACCATCATCAGAGGGAAGGAGGAACATACTTGTTCCATTCAAAGAAGTGGTGGCTGTAATAGATGTTGTGTTATGATCTGTGTTGTCCATTGCTGTTGTAGTGAAAAGTCTGTTATTAAAAAAAAGAGGGACAAAACACTTCATGTTCTTTCCTATAGCTGCATCTCTTAATTAAGCAGAGATTTCTAGTACATACAGGACACTAAGATCATGGTCATGAGGCAAGTAAGAAAGAGGGCAAAGATCAGGAATCGATACATTCAAGCAACACACCTGACCCAGGATACCAATGTCTGAAAGTTTTTGCCCCTTCAAGGTACCCTTCACTACAGTCGCATTGCCCTTGGCCTGGCCTGGCTCTCCTGCACTGACACAACCTGTCCATTTAGGTCCTGCGATCTAAAAATGTCCCGCTCATACACATAACAGCTTTTGGTTAGAAATTCATGAAAGCATTATTCTCATTTTCTAGCTACTCTAAATCCATAGCAACGTTACTAGAGATTTGAGCTTAAAAGCGGTGGACATCATGGAAGATAACTTATATTTAACAATTCATATCTTTCCAAAAGTAGAAGCATCTTCATTTTTTACAGACACCAAGCAAGAGTTTATCGGATAAACAATGCTCCACAGATTAATTTATAAAATATGCCATTTATATCCACCAAAACCAACATACTATAAATTTTGACAAAAATACATAAAGCAAAATGTTGGTTATCTTGTGTTGTTCTATGACGCAATGCTGAGGCTCCTGTAACATCATTGGGGCTTATGATGCAGCGTTCCCCTCTAACACACTGAAGGCAGCTTGTATGTCAAGACCTGCGAAAGCTTGTTTATGACAGCAGACCTATGGCATGTGCCATGTCTGTTTTGGTTTGTCTGTTCCAAGCAAGTTGTTGTGGTTCTTTTCTCGGGGCACTCCAGCTTCTTCTTACATTTTAAAAACAGACTCTGACCGTTGCGCTGACATGACATATTCGTGTCCGAATGCGCTTTCGAAAACTCAAATGAAGCCCCATTAGTTTTTTGGGAGTTTTTTCTTTTACCGAACAATGGTGTTCGGGTGTCAATCTGCCAGGCCGGGCACATACTATCTTCCTGTCTTGTAGCTTGTGGGAGTGAGCCTAATACTGGCTGGAATAACGGATACAAGAAAAAGAACAAGTATGCACTTAATTCGTGATGAAACGCTTAGGTCGTTTCGGTAGCCTATAATCTTTATTATTTTTAGAAATATTTTTTTTTCATTCATAACTTCATTATTATTTATTTAAAATATCCGTGAATACTCAATGAATTACCGCCTATGCATGCACAGTGTTAATAGAAACGGTATGTGCTTGATCAGCATACCGCAAATCATTTATTTTATCACGTGACGGTTTTCTGTTTCAGAAACAACCGAGGAACAGGAAATGAGTGTTTCAAAAACGAACGGCTTGGGCGCATGCGCAGGGAATCGTTTATGCGTTTAATAAACGCAACAAGTATATTTCATAAACGTTGATTTGATTGGACAATAGCTGTAAACGTAGCTTGCTTTCCAAACGTTATTTACGTTTCAAAAACGTCTCTAGTCACGTTTGTAACATATCCGAAACGAACGTGATGTAAACGCGACAGAAGCGCACGAACACGGATAAAAGGGTAAGAAAAACGCTGTCGCCACTGTAATAGTCGATAATCTATTTTGCATTTGGGGTTGAATTGGCAATAGTTTATACAAAAAACTCTTATAGAAGTATTTTGATTAAGAAATAGATTTGCGCTCGCAGTGATTTGTTGATTAATATGTCACTTGCTTGAGGGCAGTCGTTTAAGTGGATGGATCACTAGCCACGGGTGGTAAACCTAGGAACTACCACGAAATTGTGTTAACGTAATTTTGTTCCCAAGCCACATCCGGGACACGTCGTGGTAGTTTCCAGGCCGAAAATTGGATAAAGAAAGGTTGGTGTCACTTTCATTTTTGTTTTATTTTACAACTTAGAACAAACAATGGCGAAATCCGACAATGTGGTTCCGTGTAAGTATGTCTCAGCGTCCCCTCTAGCCCAAAATTTTGTTTGAAAAGTTATTTTCTTTCTTTTGGTACGTGTTTCCCCACTGAGCATCAGACCAACTTTCCCTAAAGTTCGAAGGATTTTAGCCCATATCTGTCAAATTGAATGGAATTTGATATCATTTGACGATGGAAATGATAAAAAGACCCTGAATAAACATTTCTACACAGAAAAAAAATCTGAGCATTTACTCGTAAACGATTCATGCTCCATTCGTCCTGTGTGGTAGTTTCCAGCTCATCGTGGTAGTTAAAATGCTATCGTGGTAGTTTCCAAGACTTTGTAGGAATTTAGTAGTAGTTCGCATCAGCAGATTTCTACTATTCAGGGGCTACTTCATTTTTATAAAGACAGGGTGTACGGGCCGAACCTTGAATACTCCTCTTATTCATACGAAGACCTTTTCAAATAACCTTTTGTCAGATAACAAATGACGACTGCCTGAATTTTAATTTTAGTTGGCTATTGAAATGATGAGAAGAATGAAAAGAAGGGATATTCACATTTTTTTGTTTTTGAATAAACATGCTTTTTAATTATCAAATAACATGCCCGTTTATCGTCACACTCGCATGTATATAAAAAGTGTCCCAACCCGAGGATATTTCCCTTTTTTCCGAAGCGCAAGTACTAACAATACTTTGGGCCAGTAGTCTTAGCCTGCCATTTTATCTTAAAGCTGACTGAACATGGAACAACGTAGCGAGTGACGCAATTTTTTATATCATTTTTTTTTGTCTGTTGCTTGGTCCACCACGGCTCAACTGATGACCTTCTTTTGCTTTAGATTTCCAGAGGTGTTGTTTGGCAGTCCAGGGCATGGTCTCCACCTGTCAAGCATCACATTGAATCTCGAGTCCTCAGCTTAGCTTCCTCATGGTGTTGAAATGTGGTTTATTTGTTTACCGTGGTAATTAATTGACGAGTTCGAGGGTTATCATGCGAAACAAACAACCACTATAATGTTTTGTAACACTTCAGAAACGTATCCTATAAAGTCTTGGAAACTACCACGATAGCATTTTAACTACCACGATGAGCTGGAAACTACCACACAGGACGAACGGGGCATGAATCGTTTACGAGTAAATGCTCAGATTTTTTTTTCTGTGCAGGAATGTTTATTCAGGGTCTTTTTATCATTTCCATCGTCAAATGATATCAAATTCCATTCAATTTGACAGATATGGGCTAAAATCCTTCGAACTTTGGGGAAAGTTGGTCCGATGCTCAGTGGGGAAACACGTACCAAAAGAAAGAAAATAATTTTTCAAACAAAATTTTGGGCTAAAGGGGACGCTGAGACATACTTACACGGAACCACATTGTCGGATTTCACCATTGTTTGTTCTAAGTTGTAAAATAAAACAAAAATAAAAGTGACACCAACCTTTCTTTATCCAATTTTCGGCCTGGAAACTACCACGACGTGTCCCGGATGTGGCTTGGGAACAAAATTACGTTAACACAATTTCGTGGTAGTTCCTAGGTTTACCACCCGTGCTAGCGTGAAGCGCGAATGATTCATACAATTGCGACTGACCGACAGTCTTCACGTACGTTTTGACGCCCATTGATTGTAAATACGACGTTACGCTGTCTAATATTGCTTTACGTGATAGATGACGTCATTAAAAATCAAACTGGCGACCAAATGACATCACGCTAGTATGTGCAGTGATTTATCCACCAATTTATCACTGAATTTAACCATTTGCTATATGGGCGATCAGTGTTAGAATATATTTTCAGGGTGCTGGTGGCAATGAACGTAGTTTTAGGATTTACAGCGATATAAGAAGGACACAGGCTGGCCTCCCATTGCCCTCTATCTAATTGTAAAAAAATGAAATAATTTGGTCTCTTGTGCCTACATTTTGGATTATCTGATATACAATGTAGTTATATTTTAAGTCACTGATCACAGTTTCAGTATAATGATTTGGTAAATTTAATAAACTTTTCGTGTATTTGATTATTTTATACAAAATTTCGAGACTATGCCCATTGTGCAATTAAACAGTTACATATATTTGCATTGGGATTTTAACACTTTTATGAATATTATTACTCATTGTGGTAAAGTGTGTCCTATGTTAGGTTTTGAGAGGAAATGCGTCAACAAGGAATATAATATCCAATATTCCACGAATATATTTATTGTAAGAACTGATCGCCTAAGTGCCTCTATTATAGGAAGATATATAATGTACATGTAGAAGAACCATGTAACGTGAGTTCTTTTACCATTCGCTTGCTATAAAGATTGCATATTGAAGCAGTCGCCTGTAGGGTCGTCTGCTACATATTTTTTTCTAACATCACATACTAATTTAAGCATACAAGCAAACAGTGTGGGCCTGTTCAGACTCTTAAATAGTGTGTGCCCCAATCAGACTGCTCCTAAAGGAGCACTATAATCAGAGTCAACCCTGCTTGCCACAAAGACGTTTTAATGGGACCTATAGACTACAAATATCAGACGACATCATGTCACGATTATATGCTGAGTAGCTAGATAGACTTAGGAAGCACATAACGTATGAAGTATCAGGAATCTTTTATTCTTTGAGAAGCACGTATCGACAACACAAATTAGCCACGCCACGTGATTTCTAACAATATGGTATTTAGACAAGTGTACAGTCAGAAAAGCATGTGCAGTCTTCTTCTAAGCGTAGAAACTCCAAATGCTGTTCGGTCATTAGCTTAACATTTATTTACTATTCAAGCGACTAGCAAAGGCGCTGATCAGTCTGCGTGTTTGCGCAGGCTAGTCTGAGCCTTGGCTGGTCGCACATGCCTAGGAAATCTCGGCTCAATTGTTGTTTCAATGCTCTACATCAAGCTGTTGGTAAAAGAAACGTATACAGAAATGACATTTTATGAAAAGGCAAGTGTTATAACATTAAATATTTTCTTCTGTGAAAATATTTTCTTCCTAGTTCATCTTCACAGTTGAGTAGTAGTACCACCATCTACAGGCATTATGATACCGTTTATCATCTTTGCCTTGTCACTGAGAAGGTAAAGCGTAGCATTTACAACATCATCGAGTTCTGAAAACATAGAGAATACTATATCATGCTCACAATAATGTAAATAACCCACCATCCACCGAAATTTGAACTCCGCGTTAATAGTGTGTGCCTTGACGATATAAAGTAGCATTGTCGACATCACCAGTTCTTAATATCTATAGAATGATATATTACGACAACAATAATGTAACCAACCCACCATCCACAGGAATTTGATAACATTTGATATGTCTGTCACAGAAAAAAATATAGTGCAATATGTTTTAATAAATATGGAATACTATATTATAATTACATTTATATAGTTAGCCCACCATCTTACAGCACAATGGTAGTTTATCAGGTCTGCTTTATCATTATCCAGATAGAGTACAGCCTATACAACAAAAGTCATATATAATAATGACCTGAAGTTAAGCATAATTTGATTGTGTTGCTAATTTTACCAGAATATCATTTTTTTACAAAATTATCTATTGCTCATTTAAAAGCACTGTTATCCTACTATCCAAAAGTCAGTAATATAGAACTCTACAAATCCTGATGACGTCATAGGAACGTAAAAACTGTACCTAATAAAACACTTCCGAAAACAAAAATGTTGATTTTCTCCAAAATTTGGGAATGATTTTGCTGACTTTCTGTCAACGTTTGCAGATGATCAACCATTCTACATCACACCGGCATAGCTGTATGGCTCTGGCAATTTCGAATGGGTTTAAATAATGACGAATTTTTGCCCTTTGACACTAAGCTGCGTTTTGGATAGAGACTAGGAATCCTATTTCCTGGATCTTATCGTCTGTAAATGCCACAACAACTCTTCTTCTCACATCACCAAGCAATGATTTGCAGCAAAAGGGGAAATATTAAACAGTCAACTAACAACATTATTGCATGAATTGCATTTCACTAACACATTTTATGACCAAAATTTGTACATTTTTGCTTTCAAAAATGCTCCTTACCAGACCGTCTGACATTTCAAAGTTTGCTGTAACAACTTAGAGGGAGCATTGATCTAAATGTCTGAAAAAACTTAGCCCTTTTCCTATCTGTTGTTTGTACACAACATCAACGTTTGGAATTTTGCATACTGAGAATTTAAACAGAAAACCCATTCTTTTGAGTTAATGAATATGTTTGGGAATACCAAAATTTCCGTTTTCGACTCAAAATAAGTTTGGTAGACTAATGGAAAAAAAAACACTTTATGTTAGACCATCTGATTTTATTATTTTTGGTCATTTGAAGTACAATATGCTTAACATTATGTCAATTGTATATACAAAAATATAATCTTATCAGTGTATAGTGATTCCAATAATGTAGTATACACACCAGCTACAAACAATATGATCGTTCTTTATCATTTCGACTTTGTCACTAATCAGATAGAGCATTATATTTTAAAATATATTAATTTTTGAAATATATAAAATAATGAGTGTATGATAATTTCAGTAACGTAGTCAGCCACTCATAATTTTATAGTTGCTACGTCCAACAATTTGGAAGAGGTGCATTTACTTAAGAAATGAATTAAATTTTTGTCAGTTCATGAGATCATGAACACTTCAGGTCTCATGTAAAGTAAGTGAAGCCAGAAGGGCTTCACGTTACTTCGGGCTTCACGTTAACTTTGCAAGAGACCCAAAGTGTTCATGATCTCATGAACAGAAAAAATTCGAATTCCTTACTTATATTTATATAATATTGTCTGTCAAGTATCAATTTTCATATAACTTGGCTTGTTTTCTGGGTTTTCCAAATTATACTAGACATAACGGAGGGTTGGGAACAGCCAAAACGCCACATTCCCGCGTTTAACGTCATGACGATACGCGCTCGACGTCAGACAAACGCCAGTAAACAAACAACGTTATTGGGTGGCACTGACGTTGGTACGCCCAAACAGCGCGTTTGTTGGCGTGGCTTAAATATATCCGTTCATGAAGCTATGAACAACATCTCAAGTGTAAAGGTTCATATTAAGACTCACAGTGGGAATGTAAAGATATAAATAATGATACTTTTATTTTGTTTGACCTTTAACTAGTCAGATAATGACAACATTATCAATTTCTAAAATTAAATGAAATAATTAGTTTATTGAGGCTTTAAAATGTAGTCAGCCCTCCATTTACTGACCTTATGATACTTTTTGTCATATCTACTTTGCCAATAATTAAATTATCTTAGCTTTGGCAACAGCATCAATTTCGGGAAAGTATATAACAATCAGTGTATGACGATTCCAGTCATGTTCTCAGCCCACCATACATAGATATAATGATATATTTCATCAATTACCTCTCATATAAGTACGTTGTTGCACGTTGAGCTGATAAAAATTATCTATCTCACTACATATATCTTTATAAGGTTAATATGCCATTTCACTTATTAAATGAAATTGATGGCATTCAATCGATGCATAAATAAATAATTATGTCATAGTCGGCATTTTAAAGAATAAAGCAATGGGTAAAGTGTTAATTGACTCTTTTGATATCAAGTTTACGAGTCTTGGCTTTAAGTACACATGTAAAATCGCTCAGCAAGCCTCGCCATTTATCAGGCATTCACGAAGCTTTGTCTGGTAAACTTGATATCAAAAGACACTCACATAAACTCCAGCTGTTAAGTTTTAGAACTAATTTTTCGCAATAACTGTTTTATCTTCAGTTTTAGCAAAATGTGTTCACAATGAACGTTGAAGATGAGACTACCTGCTAACTTATCCAAAAGGTCTGGTGCTTGTAGTGCAAACAGATTGTTGTGAAAAGGTGAAGATTTTGCAATAATATGAATTCGTCCTAAATTTCTAAGTAACTAAGGGTGGAAAGATCAGGAATCGATACTATCAAGCACCACATCTGACCCAGGATACCTATGGGAAAGTGACAAACTCACAGTTAGACACCACAGACGAGAGTCAAGGGGGCAGTCCTTTCCCAGCAGGTGACCACAAGGCACGAATAAACAGAAGTGCACAAAGGCAAGGCAAAAGCAAGACAGAAAAATACACAAAAGATCCACTAATGAAGTACCGCCTTGGAACGGTCAGCAAATATTCTACTGGATGGCTTAAACTTGTTTCACGGCGCCAACCTCATCCTTAATTCAGATGTGGATCAAGACACATAGATATTTGGTTTGCATGAAAGACCCCTAACTTATCAATGCATCATCTCCTAGAACAAATAAATCAAGATATAACAAGGAGATAAAGCAAAGATAGGACTTAACAGTAAATAAAACTGAATACTGGAGCAAAAGAAATCCAACAAGTAAACCCCGGTGGGCCCGACAAACAGCCAAAGCATCAGGCCCCTATCATAGTCTTTAAGTTGGAACTGTCATAGAGTCTGAAGTCTGACCCACCGGCGTGCAATTTAAGAGGAAAGCAAAGTTGCCATACATTAATGTTATAGCCAATCTCCTTTAATGGAAAATAATTTTAATGAACTGCGCTGAAAATTATTAGAGCCTACAATCTTCTTCAAGTTATACACCAAGTCACCATAGAATTTAGGTTCAGAAAGTCTTTTGCGCAAGAGAGATTTAAGTCCAACTTGGAATTTAGATATCAAATCATAGTATTGTCTATAAAATTTTGAAAAGGTTTTGCGAAGTTTATGATACCCGTGGCCTTGTTTAAGAAAATTCTGAGTTAACAATAATTGCGAGTGTTAAAGTCAGTAACATAGCTAGATGCTCTAGACTAGCAAAACGAATGAGTTGAGAGATATAAACTCCATAGGATGTAGAGCGAGGAACATCAGCATCTAAAAATGGGAAATTGACAATTTCCGAATCAAAGTCGTCACATTTATCATAAATTTTGGTAGAAACAATATCATTAGAAATTTACAAATGCAAGTCTAAAAATGCGGCTTCAGTATCAGAGATATTGGCCGTATTTATTTGTAGCTCTGAAGGGTATATTTGACTTACCATATTATCAAAATAAACATTATTTATGTTTAAAATATCGTCCAAATATCTGTATGTAGTGTTAAACGCATCAATATCATCAGCCTGCTTATCATAAGAAAGCGACATCATAAAGTCCCTCTCATAACGAAACAGGAATAAATCTGCAACCAGGGGAGCATAAATAGTGCCCATAGGAATCCCAACTACTTGTCTATACGGCTTGGTGCCAAATCGAATAAAAATGTTGTCCAACAAAAGGTCAGCGCATCACATACTTTTTGACATGACCATTCATGATATTTTTTAGGTTTTTCCAAAGTAAAAAATGCATTTCTGTCATTACATGCAAGGTATGGAGAGCCTTCTCTCTGGAAGATTTTTTCAATAAAATCAATAAGTTTATCTTTAATTAAATTATAAGGTAATGTAGTGTAAAGAGTAGAAAAATCATAAATATACATACTGGTCGCATTGCAATCTCTAGCTTTAAGTTTATCAAAAATTTCACCTGAATTTTCAATAGACCTAATTGGTTTTTACCTGATCTCTCATATACCTTTTCACAGTACTTGACAACATGTTTTTTAACAGCTGTAAGTCACGAGGTTAATGATTTAGAAAGTTCTGTTGTCATATTAGAACTAGAATTAGCAATAAATCTTGCTTTATAGGGTTTTTATATGGAGTTTAGGTAACCAGTACAACGTAGGAACTTTGTCATGATTTTCTTCAGCTTTTATACCAAAATGTAGAGCTGTATGACAACCATGCCCATCAACAATCACCAGCTCTCTTAAAGAAGGCTTCATTTTATATTGACAGGTAAAATTCGTATAGGCATGACAAAAAGGGATAGTCTCAAAAAAAATTACTAGGCGGTGCATATCCCGTTATTCAAAGGTTGTGCATAACATAAAACTGCCTTTAACATACAAAAAATTGGCCGTGCATAAGAGAATCAATTGTAAGCAGACTCATTTGTAGGAACAAAGGTTGGGTTTTCGCATGACATGCAATTTTTCTCTTAAGCACGTGTTATGAAATGAATGGTTTTGAGATGTCCCAACTAGCTTAACGTACGAGCTAATCAGGCACAATTTCCATTATACTTGAATAAGCCATCCATCGCTTTAGTAATTAAACTAGGGCGGTGCAATGTAACTTTTTGACTGAAATATTTGTCTCTGTTAATTGGCGCTTTGCTTAGAATGATCAAGGACTGCATCTTACCAGAGAGGAACCTGCATCATATTAGATGTTGAACTGTTAGAAGTTGGCGGAGATGTTCCTGAATACTTTTCATCGGGATAAGTTTTTATGATAAATGGCACAGTAAAAAGTTATCGCGAGAAAATGGTTCTAAAAACATTACAGCTAGAGTTTAGTATTCTATATTTAGTATGTCTGCTCTGTCAATAATTAAATATATCGTAGTTTTGACAACTTTAATATCAAAATGTATAAAAATAAAAAGTGTATGACGAGTCAAATAATGTGGCCAGTCCATCATCCACAAACATAATGATAATTCCTATCATGGCAGTCTTGTCACTAAGAAGACATGCTGTAACAATGACAATATCTTCAAAATAACAATGAGCCGTGATATGAGATTTCCAACAATGTGGTAAGTGCGACCAGCAAAGCCTCAGGCCAGCCTGCGCATACGCGCAGTCTGGTCAGAGCCTTTGCTAGCCGCTTGAATATTCTATGAGTGTTATGCTACCGACTGAACATCATTTTGTGTTTCTAAGCTTAAAAGGAGGCTGCACAGGCTCATCTGGGTCTACACTTGTAAAAATGCAACAGTGTTGGAAATCACATGTCGCGGCTCAAATTACATTAATAACTTTTAAACTTCCTTTGAATAGTATTCACTTTAACCTTGGATAACGTTATCCCTGAAAGCTGAAAGTATCTAGTATGCTGGGTAAAATTGCAAGCTTTTAGTCGCCTGGTTATTTGTTTTAAGTTTATTTATTACTCAAAAACATCACGAATACCAGCAAAGTGCCAAACGATTTGAATACAGATCAGGACCAACGTTTTGTCAGACCTATTATGGGTCCAAACTTTTTTTAAGAATTATAAGTAGAGGACACTAATAGGGAAATAGTTAAAGCCACTACAGCTGTGTGCATTAGGGGGCTATTCTTACACTTTGAAATTATAAAATAAAGGTTGTGTTCATCAATTTCTTCTGATGAATTAACAACAACGGAACCACATCCTAGGAATAGACAGTAGCCAAACCAACATAGGGTGGGGTTTAAATGCATTTACGATCCAAATATTTGCCCTGATTCTGCTGTTGTTAGAACAAAAAATGTTTAGCTCGCACGGAGGCTTCCTACTTATGCAATGCAATGCATAATTACGCAATGCATCATCATAGAAATACAATCTAATCAAATTAAAATACAATGCATGGATATGAAACAAAGAAAATAGCTCAACACTCACAAATAGCCAGAGCTAAAGAGAGCCTCACGTTCAGCCAAGGTTGGCCCAGCAAAATACACCAATCAGAAACCATCCCTCAAATTAAAGTTTCAGGCCAGATTCACTTTCCCTAGGTCAGGTGTGGTACTTGATTGTATCGATTCCTGATCTTTGCACCCTTACTTACTTGTTATTGAGTCTGAGGCATGAACCACCGTCACCCAATGTCGTTATGTTGATAGTGTTTATCAAACAACGGCTTAGACTTATTACTGGTAAATGCAGACTGTGCATTGCTATTTGTTTTTAAATTGTATTTAACCTGCTGAACTTTTTCACCCTTTTGCAGGATAATTTCAGTTAAAGTACCATAATAGTTTGGAAATAGATAAAGATATAGGACATATGGAATAAACAGTCAAATCGCAAAAGAGTGTTGCTATGCATGTAATCCTTGACTCGAGATTGAAGGGCCGCGGGTTCAAGCCTCACCGGCGTCACTGCGTTGTGGTCCTTGAGCAAGGCACATTTATCCTAGCTTAGTACTGGTTCAACCCAGGAAGACCCGTCCCGCATAACTGAAAGATTGTTGAGTGGACGTAAAGAATCAAATCAAACAAACAAAAAAACTATGCATATATTAAACATAAAAATATATAAGGTTTACGTTAAGTTCATATTGAAGTGAATGCAACCCATCGAAAGTGGTACAATCTTTACAGTGGCAAATATGTTGACCGTTGTAGAATACCACAAAATGCGGTATCTCAACAGGATCACAATAATGGATTTTTTTTTATCATTTTACCTGTTTAGCCATCAGTGTCATCCCAAATCAGGCACCAAACAAAGGTTTGTCCTCTAAGTGTCTTCTTAATTTATTAATATTAGACAATTGGGATATCAATGCAAATTCAGTAGAGTCCACAGAGCGTCGTGTCTGATAATGAACTGCAGCAGTTTTAAGCTCACCTGTGTCAAAGGCTCAAGGCGAGCTATATTGTAATCATAGGATGTCCGTCTTAGGTGGTCTGTCATCCGTTGTGTGTTGTCAACAATTTATTCAAAGGACATCTCCTCCTAAACTAGCAGCTGAAGTTGATCCTTATAAAGTCCTCTATAATAATTGTTCAAATGGTTCAATTCCATAGCATATCTAGATCACATAGGCTATAAATAGTTTTTCAAGATGAAAACTTTAAACATCTTCTTGTAGCATCATCTGGTAGACCTCTACTAAGTTTGTTCAAATTATGCCCCTGAGGCCAAAAATAGTCCACGCTGGGGTCATATGTTTTACATAGGCGTAAATAGGAAAGAAATGAAAACATTATTCTTGTCTGAAACCACAAGTCGTAGAACCTTGATATTTGGTATATAGCATAACCTAGTAGACCTCTACCAAGTTTTGGGCCAAAACTTGTCCCATGCAAGGAGACAAATGCATTGCTAAGGCATATATTATGGAATTATGAACAAATCTTCTTGCCTAGAACCTCTAGGCCTAAAGCCTTGATATTTTGTCTTAGCATCACCTTGTGAAGCTCTACCAAGTTTGTTCAAACTATGGCCATGGGGCTAAAATGCCCCCCCCCACACACACACACACACCAAAGGGGTCTCCTGTGATATATTTAGGATGATAATGGCTTTTTGTGTGAGAAACTTTGCATTTCCCCAAAGTAAGAAAGAGGGCAAAGATCAGGAATCGATGAAATTAAGCACCACACCTGACCCAGGTTACCAATGGGAAAGTGACAGCGTCACAATTAGACATCACACACGAAAGCCAAGAGGTCAGCTGCTATGATATCAAAATATTCTCACTACGAGCCATGCTTACCCAGTACCTGTACATGAGCACAACAGTGTTAAAAATTTACCTCATCCCCCTGACCCCTTAGACGGGGATTAAACTTCAAATATTTTGATTTCCATTAATAATTCAGATGTCAATGTTTTAGCAGAAATATTGCATGCAAATAGAGGAACAGTAGGTATGAAACAAATAAAGCAGGTTTTTAGTTTTGAAGGGCATCAATCACCCAGGTGGACCTAAGGTCAAATAACAACCTTTTAAGAATATTGTGATGTTGCATTTCAAAGTAAAGGAAATAAAGCATTCAATAACATGCTAGTAAGTAAACACACACCATTGATCCCTGGAGTGGGTCAAAAGGTCATTGTTTTTCTTTTCTGAAAGAAGTCATGCTGCATATCAAATTAACGGACATGAAGCATAGAAAACCATTCAAGCAAATAGTCTGCCCTTTTACACACCTTCGACCTCTAGGTGGGTCAAAAAGTCAGAACATTTTCTTCTGAAGGTGGTCATATTGCATATCAAATTAAAAGGAAAGAAGTGTAGAGCATTATGCAAGTAAAATGTTTTGCTTAATGCACACCCTTACCCTTTGGGTTGGGTAAAACGGTAAGATATTGAAAAGCAGATACGTATATTTATTATAATGAAAATTATCAACTCGATAGGCGACTTTCGTTATGGTCTGAGTAACACCTAAGATGGACTTAAGTGTTGGAAATACGGGATTTATATTTTGTGGGAACATTCTCTCCTCAAGACAATGATTTACGTGAGCGACCAAGGGCCCAATCCCCATCTTGTTTTCTGCATACTATGATCACAACTGAGAAAC
>OZ026515.1:54380566-54483293 GCA_964019695.1 Loripinus fragilis
GCGACATAAGGGCCCAGACCTGTAATTGTTTTTCCATAGACCTCCATTATAGCTTTTAAGTAGGCTGTGGTCCTCACAACTCTTCAATCACAATGAGGCTGCCATAGAGTTACAGATTCGACCTAGTTCAATAAAAAAACAAGAATGAGATACCCTGGTGACCGCCATGTTTTGCCACTTTTTGGCCCCTGAAGGTGGGCACCCTACATGAGAGGAAATTTCTACTGGAAAAAAATACCAGAATGCAAGGTCCTTTTTTCTAAGCCACACCAGTAAACTTAATCAACAAAAGCAATGAGATGTTGTTCCAAAAAGTACAGCAAAGATAGACCCGTCTATAGATCTCACACAGTTAGAGTATTATCCGTCATGGATAGAGTCCAATGGAAAACAGGTGTAGCAGCTTAATACCGTTAGTCATTCATTCAAGTTCATTCAGAAAAAAATAATAACACTGCAGGTAAAACAATTGTACGAATTTAGCGATAAATAATGATCATGGCATGTAAAGCCTCGGTGGCTCAGTAGGTAGAGAGGCAACTGTAATAATATGCACGTGAGCTATGTAAAAAGATAAGGGTTTGAATACCATTGTTTAGCATTTTATAGGCTTATTGATATGCTTTATTTTTTCCCCATTTGTTTCCATTGTGTATTTTCTTATTCTAGATATTTTCTTATTTTGTGTATTTTTCTTTATATTTTTTAATATTTTATTTTTTTCAATTTTTATATTTTGATTTTTTAACGAATAGTATTTTATTTCAATATATACATGATATAAAAAGTTTATAAAATAATGCCAGCATAGTGAGATTTTGATCGCAATACTGAGCATCAAAGGATCCGGTGAGCATGCAGAAATACGCAAACTCACCAGAGCGTTTGCCGCTCGCATACACAACGTACTGTGTGGATGTAGTAGATGAAGACTAATTTTAACTTTAATTATTGCATAAAACCCCGTGTCGCACGCTATTAACAGCCATGTTTTAACCGGCAAATACCCATGTATTAATCAGGCAATTTACGTGCTATTGATGCACGACTTTAGTACTTTACATATACGCATTTCAGGCCGTCACAAAAATTGACGTCATCAAAAGTAGCGTGTATAGAAATGAACGTAATTCAGTGGCGTTAGGATGACGTAAGTTTTTGCTCTGGGACAGGCTTTTTTAAAACCTACGAATCCTTCATGCTTTCGCGCGCCATTATAGTAATGCAAAAATGAGCTTTTCGAAGCGTTTTCCCAAAGTTTTCAAGTGACAATATGACTTTATGCAATAATAGCGACCAAACATAGTTTTCTGATACAATAACGTCTGCTAGACCCTTCGTGGGTCGTTAAAACCCTCGCCTTTAACTGGTTTTCCTGTAAAGCCTGAAATATCGACATGACCCTTTTTGTTCAAAGGCGGATCCACGACTCCAGGAGAGGGGATTCAGATAAATTAGGGAGGGAGTCGATTTGCAGATGATCTCTCATTTTTCTTGAATATCCCTTTAAAAATGAAATAATCTGTTCCGAAACTCCCTGAACCCTTCTGGATCCGCCACTGTTTGTTACAGCGCTAGGTAACTCAAACTGCCCACTGAAGGAGTAAGAAAAAGAAAAAAAGGAAAAACTCGGGGAATCGAACCCTCAGAAAAAAATACAGGTTCGAATATTTAGATATCGCTACTTAACCACTGGACCACTGGTCTGTGGCACCCATTGATAGCTTTAACGCATTAGTTAGGATATAACTACCAATATCCTCGTTTGTTTACCTGTCTAAATGCGGGATTATAATGCCTTCAATGTTTACTGTCGTGAGTTGGCTCCCGGTACCGTTAGTTTAGCAGGTGACAGGGCCCAGGGCGACGACAGTAAACATTGCGCTTACAGTACCTTTTATTGTCAATAGACATAATAGACATGCCATAATTCTTGTTGTTTATTATTATTTTGATCCTAAATCTACCTAACCAAACAGTGTTATGTCCCTCGATGCATATACTTGCTTAATAGACCAGCCCATAGGGCTAAAAGCATATGACCACGATCTTCCGGACTTATCAACGGCGAACCATTGTCACCGTTTTGCATACCAGTGTCTCGACAATGTTAAAATGTAAAAGTATGCAAAATTTGATTAAAATATATGGTGCCACTCCTACGACTAGAGTCTGTGCTATTTATAGAACTCCATTATGCTGCTATGAAAACCTGATCAGATCTGATCTATTTATTTACTCTATAGGCCACTGGCTGGATATGGTTTACCTCCCCCCCCCAGGGGGAATTTTGTAGACCATATTTTTCTTAAAGCCCAATGTCTTGCAAGGATTTTGCAACATGTTAGCCCTCTGACAATGGCAGCGTTAAGCTGTAACAGCCTGTTACATACGTTACCCTACAAAATATTTGTTAATTAAAATTCTTTTTAAGACTTCAGAAAAGTGCAAAAGATAAGGTAAGATTTCCAAATTGGTTATATTTTCTAACTAAGCTATTACTGGGCCACAGATAATGACATTTGAAAGCAAATATTGTCACCTCCGATGTAGTCTATGTTACATTTTTTCATTGAAACCCCTTTTAAATGATAAATGCATCTAATATAGTCTGTCTTAAATTTTATTGAGACCAGTTTATGTTCATTAATTTGGTACTACATTAAAGATGTTTTATTTACCTTTTCAAAACTGAAAGCATTACGTTTCTATCTTATATACTTTTTGACTTATTAGATGATGAATATGGTACCCCCATATCACAGAAAAATGTAAAATGTAATTCTCCAGACCTCGTGATGGCTATAGACCCCACTTCTCCCCAGGGGGAATTTCGTACACTATGATTTCCAGATACTACATTATATAAGCCACAAAATGAAATATGTTAGCCCTCTGAGAGTGGCAGCATTAGCGGGTAACATCATGTTACGTACGTTACCCACAAAATAGCATTAAATCTTCCTGATAATGTCTCCAACATGACATATTCACACTTTGTTTAAAGTCTGGCACAGGTTTAAGAACTTCTTATAGCACAGTTACATAATTTTAGCATTTATTTTATAAATGTTTTACGTTTTTGCCGTTGTATATGTTACTAAGTGTTTCATATGTTATTTCCAAGTATCAGTATAGCAGTTATTGACTATACATGTATTGCATCTGTCAGTGAATATAGTAAATCTATAAGGCTGCTATTCAAATGAATTAAAGTTCCTTATTATGGTGTCTCACACTATTTTACAGCCCAGGTTACATACGTTACTCTCTGAATACCATTAAACATTCAAGATATGGTCTCCAACACAACCTGCTTGTACTTATTTGCATGCTGGCACTTCTTTTTACTCAGGCTCATTTGCTGAGGAAGTAACTCAAAACATAAACTACCCCCTTTTCTTTTATAGAGACATCAAATATAGTTGACATAATACTCATGGAAAGTTTGTAACATTCAGTGCAATGTGCGAGTAACAACTTAAAAGATCAAAGAAAACCCATCAGGTAGAAGTTCTAGAGCAAATCTTCATATATTATCCAAGGGTTTTTAAAGAATTTTCCTATACAACTTGTTACTCCTCTATCAGATTAAATTGCAAGGATATTGCAATATGCTAGCACTCTGGTAATGGCACCATTACCCTGTAACAGCCAATTATATATATTACCCATTAACATCTTTGATAATTTTAGTAAATGGCATGACTTCTGAAAAGTGCAAACCATAAGGTTAGATTTCCAAATTGGCTATATCATCCAAGTAAGCTATTTTTGCATCACAGATATGAACCGTTCAAAACAAATATGCACCCCAAAGTGTTACGTATGTTACTATTTTTAATTAGTCCTATATGAATTATTTATGAAACTAATATAGTTTGATTTTTTTTAATGTGAATGTGCTTACTAACTCATTTTGTATTTAAGATTGTTTATGTACCTTTTGGAAACTGCAAATATTATGTTTCTATCTTTTATATGGTTTGAGTTGTTGACTTTTGAACATGGTAACCACATATCACACAAAATATGAAATATATTTCTGTGGCTTTTTTGTTAGGGTACAATCAAGTTTTCTTTCACCCAGAGGTACTCGATTTCCTTCCCATTTATTTTCCACACATTTTGTCCATATCTGGAAAGTCTCACTTGTTTTCATGGAAAAGACTTGATAGTTCAATCTTTGTATGGACATCTTAAGGACAGAAAAGCAGGGTGGAGGTAAGCTCATGTTCATGCCATTTGAAATAGCCAGTATATGTGTATGGCTTTGGTACTTTTTTCAGAAACTTGTCGTACTGCAGCATATTCACAATTACATAAATAGCACATGTTAGGGCTTCATATCACGGATGAGTGCCTATAGCAATTCTTTATTTGTTGCCCTACCCTTCTTATAATGTTGATGAATTAGGGGGGGAGGGTTCTCTATCAGTTTGATAGGAATAACCTTTCCGTGGTACTAACACATTGGCACATTGGTAGTGTCACAATCTGTTAAACAGTGTATTACTGTAGATCTCTTCCCCCATATTCTGGCCAATGCTGTTGACATTCAGAAGCTGCACCTTTTGTTGCATACACCATTGTTGAACAAAACACCCAGGTTATCATCTGCGAGAATGTTTGTAAGACTTTATAGACTGCTGCTTAAACATTGTATATATGTATCAGTGACAAAACCAACATGCCCTGCCTTTAGTGCCTGGATGAATACTGGTGCCATCAGATCCATGAAGCTGACAGGAAAAGCTAATATGCTCTGTAGTTACGGCATTAACATCAACGTCATGGCCAATCTAATGTTGGTTCAATGTGTGATTGCAAGCCATGCTGAAGTTTGGACTTGTCAGTTTTGGTGGAAATTCTATCAGGAGTTGTCAGTGACCATGGTACAGTTCCCAGAAGGAACAGCAGTGTCAACTCAAGTTCAACATTATGTCCAATAGAAAGAAGGTCATGCTTACCAAAGACGCTCCTTCAAGCTCTCAACTTGCTGTTTACGTTTTGTAAATTGAGCAATTTCTTCTTGCTTGACCTCGCAAGCATCAAAACTTTATTAGCTTGTAGCATTTTATGGGGCATGTGAAAGACAGATTTTTTTTAAGTAAAAGTGAGTCAATGAAGTCTGCAACAGCCTTCCTGACAATGTCATCAGCCTCAATAAGGTCCTTAGCTATGCAAGGCTTAGCAGGCACATTGAAACAAAATGTACAGTCCAATGTCTTCAAAACTAGAACTAAAAGGCTTGGTTAAGCCTGAAACTGCCTCTAATACTCATTCTACTTTGCATCTGAGCAGATTGAATATTTCATTTCAGTGCATTGAAGAGTTGTTCCAATATATTGAGCTCTGATGTGATGAGTAATACACCATTCCATATGTAGTATGAAGCGTAGTTCTAGTTGCTGAATAATACCTCTTTATTGTTTGCCTGATAGTTATGTCAAAAGCATTTTTTTAAGCAAAGAACCAATGGTTGTGACACACTAAACCCATTTTGTTTGAGAAGTTCTTTGCATCTGCGATGTGTATCAAATTTATGAGTGTAATCAGTTACACAGGTATATATTGTGCGTAGTTGTTGTGATCGTTTGCAATGAACATTAAGAACAAGGCATACAGACAGAGATGATATGCAATTCAAAGCTGTTTTCTTTTTAGCCCTAATCAGTGTCAACACCATCTGAATCATACCCATATACCTTGCCCAGTACTGAGCTGTTTCACAGAGACTGTCTTTCAGAACTTCCGATTTGAATGCATGGTATCTATACTGTTTATGTGAGTAGACAGCGAAGGTTGATAGATCACATTATATTATTAGTTTAAGTCACCATAAATTAATAAGGAACTTCAATTTATTTCAGTCTTATAAATTTTCTAAATTCTCTGACAGACTTTATACATCAGTCAACAACTTCTATACAGATACTCAAAATAACTTATGTATCATTTGGTAACATACATAACAGTTAAAGCTCAAGGCATTTATTAAATGAATACTTAAAATAGGTAAACCTTGTTGAAAGAAGTACATAAACCTGTGCAAGCAAGCAAATAAGTATAAACAGGGCTGGTTAGAGACATTAACTTAAACGTTTAATGCTATTTTGAAGGTAACATACATAACATGGACCTGAAAAACAGTGTAAGCGACCATGATAAAGAACTGTAAATCATTTAAGTAGCAGCCTTATAGATTTACTATATTCTGTGACAGATGTAATACACGTATAGTCAATAAATATCATACTGATACTCGGAAATAACGCAGGAAACACTAAGTAACGTATTCAACGGGATTTACTCAAGACATTTATAAAATTAATACTAAAAATATGTAACTGTGTTATAAGAAGTACATAAACCTGTGTCAGCATACAAATATGTACGACCATGTCATGGTTGAGACATTATCAGGGACGTTTAATGCTATTTTAGGGGGTAACGTATATAACGTGCTGTTACACGTTAACGCTGCCACACTCAGAGGGCTAACATATTTTATTTTGTGTCTTATATAATGTAGTTTCAGAAAATCATAGTGTACAAAATTCCCCCTGGGGGGGGGGGGGGAGGGGGGTCTATAGCCAGCTCAAGGCCTACTAGTCGTAGGGGTGGTGCAGTTCAAGAATTAAGAGCATTTTCACAAAAAGACCTCAACCTGCCAAAATAATGCTTGGCAAAGCCTCATCACCATTTTGCATACCAGTGACTGGAAATGTTAAAATATGTAAATATGCAAAGTTTCATTCAAATATAACATACGGTTCAGGAGTTACGAGCACTTTCACTAATTGACCACAACCGGCTAAAACGTTGCTCAGGAAACCCTTGTCCATCAAAAAGGGCTGTTACACATACCCGTGGTTAGATAATTTTGACATGCATTTGTATGCAAAATGTGATTCAAATATGCCATGTGATTTAACAATCATGAGTATTTTCACTAACTGGTAACGGACAGACGGACGGATTCAAATAGTGATTATAGAATTGGGAGCGCAGTGGGTTGAGTGCTTGACTCGAGACCGAGGGGCCGCGGGTTCGAGCCTCACCGGCGTCACTGCATTGTGATCCTTGAGCAAGACCTAGCTTAGTACTGGTTCAACCCAGAAAGACCCGGCCCTGTTTAACTGAAAGATTGTTGATGGGACGTAAAGAATTAAATCAAACAAAGATTATAGTGCAGACCCAAGGGTCGTGCGATCAACAACAACATAACCATCCCATTTTGTGACGTTAGTCATTATTTGTTGCATGAGAATCAAAATACAAGTTATGGATTCTCATAATTAATCGCAAATCAGTTTTATTATAAATGTACTCAAGTACAAAGGTCAAGCACATCTTTCTGCCTTGAAATACGAGGTTCAATTTGATCAAAGCGAACAGTAATTGTGTTTAATATCAAGAAAGGTTCTAAAATGGGCATATTGAATGGGCAATTTAGTTGAAATATTACTTTTTTGATGTTTTATGTCATTTTCAATTCGAAAAAGGAATATGTCTGGCGTTTTCATTTAACTGTTTTGCCTAATGGGAAATTTTGCGTGCTTTTTATAGTCTGCTGTCGTTGTTTGTAATGTTTTCAAAATCAACTTTTTTGAAACATTTTTCCAGGAATCCCATCAGAGTGTCAAACACTTTGAATCCAGATCAGGACCGACGTTATGTCGGTCCTGATCTGGGTCCAAACTGTTTGCAAAGGTTATCAACAGACGACACCAGAAGGTAAAGAGTTAAAAAAAATCCCATAAGGCGCTTAAGTCTTTCGGTACCGGGTCCAAAATAGCATTCGCAAACAAATAAGTCTACTCCTACATAATAAGTCTGATCAGGGATAGCTTGTAATTGTTTAATTTCTCAGTAAAGGTTATTGATTATTGATAACTAAAATAGATTAATCCGATTAATCCAGATCATCCGAAAAATTCAGTAGTCAATAGGTTGACACTGTAAAATAATAGCAAAAGTGCACTCCTTTGGGTGCATACTTTGTATAGCTATACATAATGCTTAGGGTCTTCGTAAACATTGGCCAAGAAACAAAATAGACCAGCCCTATTCATTTACTACTAAAGCAACATGAAGCCAACATTTTACCAGTGTTATTTATTAAACATTACTACCTGTTATTGTGTTCAATAAATTGATCTGAGCCTTCGCTGCTCGCGGAGGCGATAAGTACTGGTTCATTTGATAGATTTGACACACATTTTTCCAAAGTACTGAATAGGGCTGGTCTATTTTGTTTCTTGGCCAATGTTTACGAAGACCCTAAGCATTATGTATAGCTATACAAAGTTAAACTGGCACTCATGAATAACTCGTATATGTCCATAAAACTAATTTTAGATTTGCAAACATTATGAAAAGTATTGATTTCAGAGTGATGTATTGTCTAATCCTGTATCCATCACTGTCCCGCTTGGCCCTTTGGATAGAGCGTATAGCTGTCAACATTGAGATCGTGGGTTCGAGTCTCACGACAAACAATTTGCTTAATTTTTTCTTTCATTTTTTATCATAAATCATGACTTGCACGATTTTACAAGACTAACGTGTAAAAGTATATGTAATAGAATTCATTTTAAAGCATTATATTAATTATGAATTGTGATGTCTACTGATAAATCTTTAAAACATTTAAAATCTAATGACAAATTGCTCATAGCTAATGTTTCAAACTATTTCGAGAAACACTTAGGGCGGGACAGCTCATCATATTCAGGCAACTGGGGTCAGCAGAAGAACCGTTTTCCGAATACAAAAAGAACTATGAGAAACCGCTTCAATTTCGTCGCCGCAACGTTCGAAATGGGGACATTACAAACCTCTGGACGACATTGATGAGGTTGTTATCAGAAACAATGTGCAGGAGTTTTACACCCACCGCCATCCTCTTCCGACCATAACTAATCTCTAATCAGTTTTAAAATTTGACATCATGTCAACTATCCATCAAAAATTAAAATAAACAAGAAACAATATCATAACTCAAAAAAAAAATATGAAATTAAAACTGATGCCTAAAATAACTATATCAAATGGGAATCGAACCCTCGCGATCCGGAATAAGAGTTAATCGTCTTACCACTACGCCACTGCCCCAGCATTGCTAGACGACCTTGCTGAAAGCTACTTGTTCCATACATTAACCATTTAAAATAGCTAATACACACCGAACATGACCGAATGATGGCGAAGATTAATGAGTGCCAGTTTAACTTTGTTTATCTATAGTTATTCTTAAAACGTACTTACCCATTTCATTTAAGACATCTCCTAGCTAAAATTGGCCAGAAATTCCGTCTTGACGGTGACACTTTCAAGAAACGAGTGCCCTCTATTACAGACCACGGACTTAGCCCTGGGGTCGCGAGAAAGAAACGCTGATCTGAATTTTAGTTAATTTTGTTTGATTTGATTCTATACGCTCCATCAACAATCTTTCAGTTATATAGGGACGGGTCTTCCTGGGTTGAACCAGTACTAAGCTAGGATAAATGTGTCTTGCTCAAGAACCACAACGCAGTGACGCCGGTGAGGCTGGAACCCGCGGCCCTTCGGTCTCGAGTCAAGCACTCTACCACTGAGCCACTGCGCTCCCTGAATTTTGGTTAAGGA
The DNA here is from genome assembly GCA_964019695.1 of Loripinus fragilis. Lineage (NCBI taxonomy): Eukaryota > Metazoa > Mollusca > Bivalvia > Lucinida > Lucinidae > Loripinus > Loripinus fragilis. The sequence goes on from OZ026515.1 coordinate 54,390,203, forward strand.
GAAGATACTCTTGTACTGTTCTGCCAGCCAAGAGTGACAGTGGCGTCGTGTTTTGTTTACAAAGTTATCAGGGACTTAGAAACGATAGATTACTTGTGTATTAATCCTATCCGCAATTAATACACAAGTGATCTATCGATTCGCGTTAGCTCATTGACAAGGTGTACACGTTAGTGTTTAACTTGGCAATTGTAAACAAAGCATTACGTCTCTGTCACTCTTGGTTGGCACGACGATATTGATTTGTTCTCTTCTATTTTAGTCTGGTTACAAATTCTTTTATATGAGCGGAACAGTTTGGGCAATTTTATTTGAGGGTATTTTATGAAACGTTTAAATTTGTAAAATTACAATGAATTTCGATTCTGATTTTGAGCCATCGGCTCAGGTGTAGAGGTCGTTTAAAGAATCCGGAAGCCAGTTTTGCAACACAGCTAAACTGTTGGGCAGTTACATGTATGGTCATAGACATTTTGGAATGATTTTGAATTAGAAGAGCAGCTCAGGAGTTGATGGTGTTTAGTTGGCAGGCGAACAGGCTGGTTTAAATCTTAACCGTTCGCAAGTACCGAATGCAGGCTTGCTTAATTTACCTGTTTACTAAATTAATGGTTCATGTAATTATAACATTTCATTATTTTAACTTTCAGATGGGAATAATAAGCTTCATTAGCAGGCCTGAGAGATTAAAGTTGTAGCTAATAGTCTTGTTATTATAGCACAATTAAAATTAATACTAACACTATCTAGTTTTCAATTTGAGTACATGCTTTCGTGTTGGAACATCAACTCTAAAACCATAATACGTTGAGAGGGCAAACCAACGTCAGTCCAGTAAATAGAACAGTAGTAAAATATACACAGCGTCAAAAGTTAAGCACCACTAACCCCGTGTTTAAATTTTTCAGAGCATGGTTATGTGATATATAAAAACCTTATAATTTATGATTAATGTATCATAAAGGGATAAGATAATCATGCTATTTCGACAAAATATGTGATCGTGAGTTCAACCAAAAGCACATAGGGGTCAACTTATTTCCATTGCAACTTCGTGTACATGTATAATGGTTGACAATTCTTAGTGAAATGGGCACACAATTAGTTTCAAGATGTTGGGGATTACGATAGCAAACATTTTTGATAAGTCGCGAAAACTAATGATTTAGATTTTTCATGTTCAATAAAATTTCTTCATGGTAGTTTGAAAAAATTTTCAGCAAAAATTTTGGTGTTTCTTAATTTTTGTCGCCGTGTATATAGGCACATACCTCTGTAAACTTTCACCGACTGTCTAAAGTGACTGTCACACCTTACCGGATAGCGCTAACGGACGCGCAACGGACAGTAAAATTCTCTGTCCGTTCGTGTCCGTTCGCATGCGTTTCTTGTCCGTTCCTTATGCAGTGAATGCGTTCCCCGTTTTGTCCGGTCTTATCCGTTGGCAAGTTTTGAACATGTTCAAAACTTCGAACGGACGCCACCGGATAAAGATGGCCGGTGGATGGACGTTACTCGTGCGTTGGTATGCGGTTTGTCCGGTTCTTGTGCGGTTCTCGAGCGGTTTGTCCGGTTCTCATGCGTTCGGCATCCTGTAGGTATCCATTACATGTATGTATCCGTTGATGTCCGTTCGACCTGAGATGTGAACGGTCAACTAAAAAGCATGTTTCGGAGTTCCGCAGACGAGTACCGCATTTGCATTCTGTGATCGTTCAACGAACGTTTTGTCCGTTTCTTATACGTTACATATTCGTTTTGTCCGTTGTACTTCCGTTACACGTACGTTAGTTGGCCGTTCTTTTACCGTTACTTGACCGGTACGTATGCGCTCCTTACGACTTCCGCGACGACCTTCATCGTCTCGACTTCCATAACCGGATAAACATTTTTTACATATTTTCTGTCCGTTCGGTGTCCGTTACCTTTATCCGTTGATATGTGACGGCACCATAAATTTTACTGTTTTTAGGACAATGAAGAAGTAATAAAGTATCATATATTTCATCATCTATGTAGCAGTTAAAGAAGTTTCAATCAGAAGGCCTGAAGACAGGCTAGTGCGTGTGATGAGTACAAAAATACAAGTATAAGCTTTTCAAAAAATGCTTGCTATCTTTCAGCACTTAACTAAAGTGGGTTGTCATCGACGATCTGAAAGCATAGAGGCTATTTGATAGCTGTTTCAAACGAAAGTGATGATCAATTTAATGACACACCCACCTCACCGCCATCTCCGCAAGCGGAGATGGTGATGGGCTGGGTGGGCCATTTTAGTGTTGTGATACCATGAGACAATACATACAGGTAGAGAATTAATATTCACAGAAAGGACTATCTCATGCAACACCACTTTAAGAGGATGGTTACTAGAACCAAACGCAATATTCTAAATTTCTCAAGATTTCTAGTAAAAAGTTTTATTGTGTGATGCTGTAGCCTATAGTGCAGACTCAGGTGTGCTGATGCGTTCTCTGTCACCTAATCTAGGTCTACATCTGTTCACTGAAGGACAATACATGTATTTATCCATTAAAAGCTTTCCAGTCAGTATAAAGCTAAAATGATAAGAGCAAAAAGCCCATCCATTTTACTATGGCACGACACAGACATTAATTTGTTCTTACTTTAAAGAAAATGTAATGTCTTAAACCTTAAAACGCCAGCGAAAAAATAATCTGAAAATTCCGTCTGCTTTTGTCGTCTGCTGCAACTTTTCCATCTAGGTCTACATTTGTTAACTGGATGGCAATTTATATTCGTTAAAAGCTTTCCAGTCAATATAAAGATAAAATGGTAAGAGAAAAAAAACGATCCATTTTACTATGCCACGACCCAAACATTAATTTGTTCTTACTTTAAAGAAAATGTAATGTCTTAATCCTTAAAACGCCAGCAAAAATAAATCATCTGAAAATTCCGTCTGCTTTTGTCGTCTGCTGCAAATTTTTGCTAACATTATTTAACATAGTTAGGTATAGAAACAAACAGTGTAGACCCAGATCAGACTGCTCCTGTTTGTTGGAAATGCTTCTAAAACATTTCAGCAGACGACAAAAGCAGACGACTTGTGTTGTGATTGGCGTTTTAAGGGTTAAAAGGCAACCACTTGTGTATGTCACGACAACTCGTAGTTGACTAGAGACACTATCAATCTTTATACATTTCAAATGAAATTGATCCTCGATCTTAAAGCCTCATCAATATTTTTTTGGTATCCTCGTTCAAAATGGGTTATGGAAGTTTTCTTTTGCTTTTTAAATCCAAAGATCGAACTGTGGATGTTGCATAGCCACGCCTTCATCAAAGCATGCAAAGGTCACACAGTAACTTTGCTAACCAGATGGATATAGAAACAGATTAACCTAAACCAATGAGAAAATAGTGAATGTACATGTACCTATTGCAAAAGGTGAGATTTCTCTATTTATATAGAGTATCATGTTATTTAGAATTTATTAAACGAGTTGGTTCAAAATAGATACCGATGATCACCTTTGGCATAACGAGGCTTGCTAAGTGATGATGACAAACGGTGATTTTTATTTTATTTATACTATATTTCAAGAGGGTGATACATTTGGCATGAAAGCCATTTTACCATGTGGCCCTCTGAACATAAAACATATGACAAACAAACTATATACATATATACAAATAGCAAATACAAACAGTGCACACTGTTTAAGTTATCGCTATTATCTAAAATATGAAACAATTATAATGTTCTCTTGCCTGTGCTGTATACGGGGGAAACAGTGAACGTGACGGAATGACAATGCACATGCGTCACACCCCTGTTTCTCACATATAGCATCACCTTTGCTCAGTTTACATAGATTATAATTGTAAATTACCTCTTGCTATCGCATGCGACCATAATTCAACAGAATATGGTCGCTTCTGAGTGCACGAGTATCAAAGACAGTTTATAGTTGCCAAATGGATGCACACAGAAAAAGAACAGTACCAATTATTTTAAACCTGGGTATATAAAACATCTCGCATGATATCATTTAAAACCATTAAAAAGGATTACTATCGGATGATATCATTTAAAATCATTAAAAAGAAATATATTAAGTGGTTTTAAAACAACAGATATTCATTCAGAAGACTTCTTTGGCAGCTCTTTTGAATGCATTTAAAGACGGTGCCAATTTTACAGCTGTAGGGAGGCTGTTCCAAAGTTTTGGAGCTGAGAAAGTAAAAGAACCTGTATAGAATGCAGTCCTGGCTTTTGGCTGTGCTAGAGAACCATCCTCAGACAATCTAAGTGTTCTATTATTTATTTGAGCTTTCGGTGTGAGTAAATCTGATATATAAGATGGAGTAAGATTGTGAAGTGCTTTATAAGTCATGACAGATTTATTATAATCAATACGATGTTTTACAGACATTCATCCGAGACGCTGAAACATATCTGCCGATGGTGTAGTGAAGTCAGCTTTTAAGATTATGCGTGCTGCCCTTTTCTGTAGTTTATTTATTCTTTCAATATTTGTAATTGATGTTGATCCCCATGAGTTGGAGCCATAGTCTATCAAAGGCAATATGTAGCTCTGATAAAAAAGTTTCTGTATGTTTTCAAGAACATAGAATGATAACTGCTTTAGGAGTGTTATTCTTGAGGTAATTACTGAGCAGAGGTAGTCAATGTGGGGATTCCAGCTCAGGGTTTCGTCAATATACACTCCTAAAAGCTTATGTGAGCTAACGATGTCAATTTGGTGATTATCGATGTTAATGTTTATCTTTTCTGATTTACATATATTATGTCTTGAACCAAGAGTCATTATGGTTGTTTTATTGTAATTTATAGGCATTTTATTATGTTTACTCCAATTTGTTACTTGATCAGAATCAGATTGTAGTTTAGTCTCTATCTGGGTTTTATTTTTATCTGATATGTGCAGGGTACTATCGTCAGCATAAAAACCTGCTGTACAATGATTAAGAGATAGTGGTAGATCATTTATGAAAAGTAAGAATAATGTAGGACCGAGAATGGACCCTTGAGGTACCCCTGATAGTATCTGGGCGAACTCGGAGAGACCTTGCTCACTCATTATCGCTTGTAATCGAGTACTAAGGTATGACTTGAACCAGCTCAAAGAGACATCACTGAATTTATAATATTCAAGCTTTTTTATTAAAAGGGTGTGGTCGACCATATCGAAAGCTTTACGGAAGTCTATAAATAAAGTGCCAACAATATCGCCATTATCGATGCTTGTCATCCATTTTTCAATTAATTTGACTAGCGCAGTATTACAGCTATGCTTATGTCTGAAGCCAGACTGACACGGATGTATCAAATTATATTTGTTTAGGTATCCCATGAGATGACTGTTTACATGTTTTTCAAACAATTTTGAAATGGTAGGTAAAATAGAGATTGGGCGATAGTTAGATGGGTCCTCTTTTGCACCCGTTTTGTAAATTGGGTATATCTTAGCAGTTTTAAGATGTTTAGGGAAGTGACCACTGATTATACTCTTATTTATAAGATCTGCAATACTTGGTGATATAATTTCACAAGCCATTTTTAATATTTTTGGGCCTATTCCATCGAGGCCTGTAGCTTTCCGTGGGTTAAGTTTTTGGATAAACTTAGAGACTTGTGATGGTGTTATTAATGGAATTTTAAAGAGTGTGTCATTCGGTACTTTATTGTTTATATAATCAATAAGTTTAGAATGCTCATTAGGCTTTGATACGTTTTCAGATTGCTCTATACGTTTGGATATCGTCGCAAAAAATTCGTTTAATTTTGTTGCAATTTCATGAGACTCAGTAATAGTTGTATTTTCTATCTGTAGCTGTTCTGGCAATGTTTTTGTTGAGTTTTGCGCACTGTTTTGAATGGCACGAATCTGTTGCCATATTAACTTAGTATCTTTATTATTAATAACATTTGATGTAAAATGATTCGATTTGGCTCGCCTTATAAGTGTTTTGGTAAGATTTCTGTATTTTCTAAACTCAGCCCAGTTTTTCTGCTTTTTGTGTATATCTCGATTTTTACGGGCTTGTGCAATTTCTGAAGAAAACCATTCTGGCATATGTTTTGATTTCACCCGTCTCGTTTTGATTGCTGCGTGTTGGTCAAGCTGCTTAGTGATCAATTTATACCAGGTTGACAAATCATCTTCTATATCAGATTCACTCAGAGAAAATTGACTCAATTCCTCTGTTAAATCATTTAGAAACAATTCTTCATTGAAATGTTTGAAACATCTATAGGATGTCGTTATATGGTTAGACTTTTTAAGTTTTTGATTAATTTTTCTTGTGAGGCAGATAGGAAAGTGATCACTTATAGAATAATGGGGCACAAAACATTCAGAGATTTTTTCAGAATCTGTACAGTAGATATGGTCGATTATTGAGCTTGTACTGTTTGTGACACGTGTAGGACTGGATACCATTTGTTTGAGGTCAAATAACTCAACCAAGTGAAGCCACTTTTTGTTTGAACAATTTGAATGTTCAATATTGAAATCACCCATGATAACAATTTCTAATCCTGTTGTCTGTGCAATTGACAATTCTACTTCAAAAAAGTCAATCCATTCAGACGAAGCATTTGGTGGGCGGTATAATGAACATAAAAGAAAGGGTTTTGAATTTGTAAAAGATATTTCAGTCCAAAGGGTTTCTAATTTAGATATTTCTATTTCTTTTCTACGCTGACAATTTATTGAGCTTCTAAAGTACAAAAGAACTCCACCGCCTGCTTTGTCAATGGTACAGCACCTATCCTTACGTACAAATTGGTATTCATTTATAGATAATAGATTGTCTGGAATGTTTTGATTAAGAAAAGTTTCACATAAACCAAAAATATCAGGGCCATTTTTTGAAGCTAGCATTATTCGTAGTTCATCTAATTTCGGTAAAAGATGCCTTACATTTAGATTGGATATATGAAGACCTTTCGTGTTAAATTCAAAGTCAGTAAAGTTACCAGAACAAGACGAACCATAATTAGGCTCCTGATATGAGTGGGTGATTTTATCAGTCGGAGCGCATTTTACAGTTGCAGAACTCCTAGGTTGGCCAGACGGCAGGTTTGATATCGAATTTTGGGATTCATTTGCATTTCTCAGTCTATCAGACATAGAATTTGGCATCTCAACTGGGATGCTATGTTCAGTAAGTTGTTCAGAATCATGTTTTATAGACCCATTTGCTACCTATCTTGACCTTCGAGTGGCCAACCTTTCGTTCCTACCGTTGTACCAGCATTCATAAGTACTATGGTTCCCATTTCTGCAGCATATATGACAGTATTTGGACGACTGGTTATTTCCCCTAAAAGTAGTTTGCCTTTGTCTAAAATTATTATAATCAGTGTGTTGCCTGTGAGCACGTTGCATGTTGCAAACCTTGTGAACCTTGTTGATATTTTCCAAAAGCTTTCTTGTACCGGTCATGTTTATGTGTACCTTATCTTTGGAATAATACGAGTCCACAAGTTCTCCAGTTGCCAGAAGAAAGCTGTCGTAATTATCAACAAGTTCCACTATATTGTCAGCACACATGGATTTCAGAGTTTCATTATAAGGCTCAAGGTCAACTGATCCACGTGGAAGAAGTCCTGAAACAATGATACGTCTGTTACCATCATTTACTGTATCTATCAAGGATTCATAATGCTCACGGAAAGACTCAATGTCCTCCCCATTATCAGAAAATTTAGCACAGTGATGCATCTCAGCATATCCAGGATCTTCTGGGAGCCTTTTTAAAATAAAAACGCGGAACTGAATGGTGAGCAATGAAAAAAAATCCGCTATTCGCGATCGTGTGGCGTTGGGAAAGAATAATCCGTCCCTCGGCCAGCCTCGAGATGTCGAACGATGATCCTCGGGATGTTTCCGGATTTTTTCTATCACATCTTCACACTCATCAGATTTCCGGACATACAATATTTATCAAGGTACTGAAGGTCGCATCACCCCTCTCATCTAGACGTCACGCATAGTCTGTACATTGATTGTAATAATGGGTCAAGTGACGCCATAGTATTGCATACGTGACGTCGACGTATCATGTGAGAATCCGATAAGATCCAATTATAATACGTGTTTAGGAATGGTTCAATGGGTTGCATGCGTTAAGGCCCACATAAAGGTTGATTACATTTATACGGAAACTCGGGTCGGTCGGCGATTCAACAAAGAGGCGAGAAAAAATCGGGAAGCCAATTAATGGGTCGGTTCGTAAAACCAGAAAACACGTTTTAGCCGTGGCTTATTTAAAAGCGAATGAATTCATCCTGCATTCTAGTTATAATTAGAAAGCAAATTTACCTGGTCTGTCGGTGTAAATGCAATTAAAATGCACATCCCAAATGCGGAGAATGCATGGTATTTCTAATAATTAAGATGTTTTTGCATATAACTATTTTTGATTAATTATTTTTCTTGTTCTGTTTGCAAACTTAGTGCATGTTTCTGAGCTCGCTGAAACTAGAGATACACATGTACTGCTCAACAAAAGTTTAGCACAGTTTAATAAAAAAAAATATTTAAGCAAATGGTTTAAAGTTATTAAATATCTGCTGAAATGATGGTTTTATATGTGATACATTTGAGGAAAGCAATTGGTGTACTTTAATTGGATTTCCACTGCATCGTTCGTTGCTTTAAACAAGAGAGGGATGAAAAACGTGTTTCCACTCCACTATTGGCAATACAAAATTGATACAGCATTGGATTATAACATCTTTTGTTTTCAAGCTCGGTCAGATAGGCATGCTTAATTGAAAGGGTTTTCGTGTTTAAGAGGATGCTAAAAGAGAGACAGTTCAGGGAAAGGTATTCCCTTGGTATTTAATTCATAAAAAGTGACGTTAATCTAAAGTTGAGGCTAAACGTAGGCGGTAACGCTATCTAAAGAAGACGCTTTCAAGTAGTCAACTAACAGAAATACTTCAGGTGCTTGTTCCATTCAAACATCAAAAAGATTCATTGATCTCGTGTTTCAGTTAGCTGAAAAGTCAAAAAGTGGAAAAGTGCCAATTTGACGTTATAATGGAACGGTAAAACGCGGCATAACGTGTATCAAACATTGACGTTTTCAACCCAGTGAACCATTCGACGTAATCTGAATGTGACGATGACGTTCCCAGGTAAAACGTGTTTAAGACGTGATCGTCACCCCAAAAGCGTTACATTTTGAAAAAGTCTAGGACCTTTAAATTTAATTTTCAAAACGTGCAGAAGACTAAATAAAAACCCTACATGAACACATTTTTGTAACGTTTTGTTTAGTGTATAAGACGTTTTCGTAACCCCATACCTGTCGTGGAACATTGCAAATCTGTAAGGAAAACGTTTTAAAAGTTGTAACTCTCTTTTTATATACGTACCCTGAACGCGATGGAGACGTTTCCACTAACACTATTGAAGACGTTTCCATATAAAACGTATTCGTCACTCACAAAACGTTACAAATTGAAGACGTCAAATACGTTCGCATTTATTTGAGCCAAGATCTGACAAAAGGGACCTTCTGACAATAAAAGGCAAAAGTGACATATTTACAGAGAAAGAAAGGCCTAGCTGTTGTGAACAATTACAGAAAATTTGAAGAGATTATCTTTACAAATAACAAAGATATGAGCGTTTAAACTTGTACATATGATGCGTTTTAAACATGACGTCACTTAAAGTTGTTAATGACGTTCTTACGTCAACGCCATTATGTTAACATATGACGCTAATACAAAGATGCTAGGAGCAATATTTCAAAAATACTTCATGTTTCCGTAAATTTGATGTGTATGCAATTGCATAGACTGCACAAATAGCCCGCATATGCCCATCCCGTGTTTACAAAATAATTTGAAATGAGGTACCCTGTTTTAGAGGAAGTGTGTAGTCCATATGCACAGCTGTTGCCATGGCAACATACATTATACGTATCACTTAATTCTATCAACACTGTTTGCGCCTTTGATAGTATTACATGTTGGAAGCAATTTAAGTCTATTGTAAGAACATGCAAAATCTTGAAAATTTAGACGTTTTTGAAATTTTGATTACACAAAAACTGCTAAAATGCCCGAAGGACCCTTTTCTCAGATCCGTGCTCATTTTTAAAACGTGTTGAAGACCTAGCGAAACCCTTGCACGAGGACGAGGACGCTTTTATACCGTTTTGATTCGTGTTTAAGACGTGATGGTAATCCCACAATGATGACGTCTTCGTTTGGTGTTCCAACTATGTTCACAACTGCATCAAAACATTATAAATTCGCAGTGAACTCGTGCTAGTGATTCCTAACGTGACTGAGACGTTTTATTATCCAAGACGTGTGCGTCACTCCAAAAGCGGAGACAAACACGTTTGCATCTAGTTTTCAAATCGTGATGAAGACCTAACGAAACCCTTGCATGGGGATGTTTTTCTATCCCCTTTATGGTTGGGAGACATATTGTGCCCCCGTCCGTCAGTCTGTCCGTCCGTTCGTCCATCCGTCTATCACAAGATTGTTTTTTCTTTCATTTTTTTAAAAGAAAATCTTCCAGGAATACATTCAGAGTGTAAAAATGGATTTAGATTAGGCCCGACGATGGACCTGTCGTCCCACTAAATCGCTGCGAACGCTGTTTGTGGTTACCAATATCAATAAAACTATTCAAGACATAATTGAGCCTCTTTATGAAAAAGCAGTAAAGTAACGTGTGCGCACAGCGAAGGTTCTGATCAGTCTGGGCATCCATCTTGTCTGCTCAGAGTCTTTTTCTCCGCCTGTAGATTTATTGGGTCTCGTGCTACATGTACCGATAGAGTTTTATAGAAAAGATTGATCAGACAAGGCTAATCAGAGTCTTTATTGAGCCAGGCCCCAAGATAATAGTACGTGATTTATTTCCAAAATATATGTTGTGGGTACTCAAAAGAACCGTCTCGATGAGACGGTTCTTTTGAGCACCCAAAACATAATATAATGTCAATAAAAATAGAAGAAAATAATGTCAATTTTATGCTCAAACATTTTGCTTTACTGGGCCTATACTTTATTAAATGCGAAATTGATAATGTATACAATGTAATGTCGTTAAGAAGATAATTCTTTCTTTTCCGTGTTGGGTGCATTTGCCTAGCCCGAGTGTGACTTAACCGACTGGAAGCGAAAGGAAAAAAACATCACACTGTCATAGTTCCCATGCTAAAACGATAGATGTTTGATCCACCAAAAATTAAATCTACTGAAAAGAAAAATTAACACAATGCTAAAGCCTCCATTTGCTACCATGTCCATAAAGGGTTTGTAAGATATTCGTAACTATTAACAAAACGAATAAATGCCTTCCTTTTTGGTTCTAAACATATATTTTTGTACCGACAGTATTTTGATTTGTTTGTTTGCTTGTTTGTTTGTTTGAGATGATGTATTACGTCCAAGGCAACATTTTAGTAATGTTGGGACTGTTTTGGGGATCGAATCATTACTAAATACTGCAGATAGTGTGTCCCAACACAGCGCCGTAAGTGGACTTTTAACCCGCGACCCAATTGATTACCGAAAGTTTGTTAAATATTTTATATAATATATTCAATAAATAAAACTCTGCGATAACAAGCAAGTGAGGACGACCAGAAAATGCCACGATCACAGCTCACAGACAAACCCATGCTAATATAAGAAAGAAACATACAAGCACTGTCAGACAACAAAAACCATCTCTCTCTCTCTCTCTCTCTCTCTCTCTCTCTCTCTCTCTCTCTCTCTCTCTCATTTCTAGTTTGTTATAATCTCTCTCTTTCTCTCTCTAGTTTTCTCCATCTCCCTCTCTCTGTGCCCTTTCTAGTTTGCTGTCATAGAGAGAGAGAGAGAGAGAGAGAGAGAGATGTTAACAAACTAGAAATGACACAAATAACGATCGCACAAACCCAGTACAAAACACAAACCTCTACATACAATTGGAGCAACAACAAACCACAAACGAACAGCCTTAGATCAGCCAGTAGCCTCAGCCTCCCTAGATGCTGTTAAATATGCTGATAACTTTCGATATTTGTTCTTATTCCTACTACTGAAAATTTCGGGAAAGATAAAAAAGCTGACTCAGTTCTCGTTATGCGAATATATAGGTGTTCTTTCAATTTTTTTCCTACTTTTTCACATGCTAGCATGTCTTACAATTCACCACCAAACACTCTACAACTATTCCATAACCATTTCTATCAAACAGAATCAAGTTTTACCTTATCTGTGTGCCAAACATTCTTATTCTAAGAGAACCATACCTGGCAAAGAGTACAAAACCAATCAGGAATACACTACCTTTGTATTAGGAAACTTTTATCATATGGTATTTTCTTCATTAATGGTACACCTTCTACTGCTTCAATCAGGAGATGTTCATCCCAATCCAGGACCCTCTTCAGTCTCATCTGATACATCTGACAATTTGTCTCGTTCTTCAGCATCGTCTATTTTTGATTCTATAAATCTTTCTCGTCATTTATCTTTTGTTCATCACAATGTACAGAGTATTGTTCCAACACTAGATATGATCTAATAGAGAGAGAGAGAGAGAGAGAGAGAGAGAGAGAGAGAGATGTTAACAAACTAGAAATGACACAAATAACGATCGCACAAACCCAGTACAAAACACAAACCTCTACATACAATTGGAGCAACAACAAACCACAAACGAACAGCCTTAGATCAGCCAGTAGCCTCAGCCTCCCTAGATGCTGTTAAATATGCTGATAACTTTCGATATGGGGACACTTACTTGATATGCACGACTACTCGGTTATCTTGCCGTTGCAAGGCGTTGTTTTGATGACGGTATTACTGGACTTTTCGCTTACTGTAAAGGCGGCGCCTCATGAATGCGTTATTAGGACTAGTCAACCTTAGGCATAGGTAAAAGCTGAAAAGGAGGCGTGGTTTCGTTCAAAAGTAACTGTATCATCTTGTGCCAACACCTCAGTCATTATTTAGTCCTTAAAACGCCAGCAAAATAACTGTATCTGAAAATGTCTATTTAACATAAGCAGGGAGGCAAACAATGTGGACCCAGATCAGACTGCTCCTACAGGAGCAGTCAGATCTGGATTCACACTGTTTATCTATGAGGTTTCAAATAGTTTAGTGGACGACAAAAACATACATTTTGTGATTATACGCTTTAAGGGTTAATATATGTGGGTTAAGTGTGTATACGGTTAGGATTTTCATGAAATGCATGCACTTTTGCGCGGCTCAAAAAGCTTATTAACTCTTAACCAAATTATAAATAAAACCTGATTTTCCTTTCTTAGCAGATGAAATAGCCGAACCACACCCAGATATGAATATTAAAGTTGCCGCCTTTACGGTAAGCGAAAAGCCAAGTAATAATTGCCCGAATGAATGTCAACTTCTAGTGCAGAATTGGACTCTTTCGCTATAAATCTTTTAAAGGGTAAAAACTTCTGTAAAATGAAATATTTAAAGCTATATAATTAAAAGGAGTATCGCGCTAATATTCGTGAATTGTTATCGAACGAGTTTTGCAGGCTTGCGTGCTTTTGATATTCCAACTTTTAAAATCACCTATATCAGTGCAATAGGTACTGTCGTGCCAGCCAAGAGTGACAGTGACGTCAAGTTTTGTTTACAAAGTTATCAGTGACTTAGAATTGATAGATCACGTGTATATTAATCCTATCCGCAGGATAGGATTAATACACACGTGATCTCTCGATTCGCGTTAGCTCAAGTGGAGTGTACAAGTAAATGTTTTACTTAACAATTGTAAACAAATATTTAGTCACTGTCACTTTTGGCTGGCACGACAGTTCATGTACTCCGCAACAGTAACCCTTTTCCTGATATTCTCAGCAACTGTCATCTTCTCACTAATCCCTATATATCCCTTGTAAGCCTATCATCAACAAATTAGCGATACTGTGATAATATTATCTAACATGCTAAAGGACATCTTAACCAATTACAATCATTAATCATGTATTATACCTCAAATTCAACCAACAAAAGAGTTAAGGTAAGTCTATATAAGGTAGAATAATGAAGCAAACAATAGATCCTTCCTGATAAAAGAACGAAGCCAAAATATAGAAATTAGAAGGCGTAAACGTTTATCAAAGACATTTAAAATAACATACTATGAAAGTTACACACATTTTAAAAACAAATCTACAGCAGAAACAACAAAAAACTGACAAACCTAAGGCAAAGCTAAGCAAAAACGACATTGGGCAATGTAAAGATGGCAATATCTACACCAAGGAGGATGATAAGTTGGCGTAATAAATAATCTATTTGTAGATAAAAACAACTTGTTGAAACAAATGCCATCTTACCATCTGACATTCCTCGTCCTGAGCATGGCCTCAACCTTCTTTATACTTCACCTCTCGAGATTGAATCTGTGCTAAAGTCTTTAAAATTAGACAAAACAATATGTCTAGATGCTATCAGCAATCACATGTTAAAGGAACTAGATCAGCCCTTTTCTTTCCCGCTAGATGATCTATTTAACTTCTCGCTTACCCTCCTTTGATATGGAAGGAAGCAAATGTAACAAGTCATCCCTTCAGCTGGTTCTAATTACAGACCTACATTGTATATCTCTACTGAGTGCAGTAAAAAAGTCTAAGAAAAACTATCACATACGTAAATATATATAATGTATTTATTTCATTCGAGAAAATAACATACTGACTACTCTATAATCTGGATTTTTTCCAGGAGACTCAAATTGAGTTTATCAGATTGCAGACAAATTTCACCATCGGTCCTTCTCTTGACCAAGGCGAAGTTCTAAGTCCTAGTAATGATTTGCGACATAAGTAAGGCATTTGATTGAGTTTGGCATTGAGGTCTTCTCTTCAAACATCTCTGGTTTCCTTCTGTTGTGATTTAAAGACGATTTAAATGATAAGAAACATAAAGTTGTACTACCTGGATCTAACACAGGGTGGGAAAGTCTCGCATGGAGAAGAGAAAAAACACAAGTTCGTCCTCTTGTATACGAGGATTAATTCTATGGCACCTGAAATCTCTCTTCACTTGAGCCACGAACTGTTGGTAATACGAGTCAATATAATTTGCGTAGCGAGATGAACCTTCAGACAATCCCTGCAAGAGACCAACACTAATTCATGTATAATTCTCATTTCTTCCCTCATTTACGCGTATTTGTAACACTCTTCCAGACGATACGAAGAACTCTCTTAAGCATTAACAAAACAACAACATTATCAAACTATCACTTTACTACCATTCTGGTTCACGAATAGGGTAATATACCATGTCCGCATATTACTGAACTGTAGCTCAATGCGGTATCATCTTTTCCAGAAAAAAATCATAGACAGTCAAGTGTGGTGAAGTTGAAAACACTTCACACTTTTTCTTACATTGCAACCGCTTCCATAACTTAGGCATGATCTCTAGGTCACAGACCTGTAAATATAAGGAGGGCGGCGATTGGGCAAAAAGGTGGGTGGATAACCAGGTGTATATTTTAAAAGTAAAATGCCCACTGATTGGACATTACTGTCTGCATTGAAAAATAATTGTTTTCAATTGGGGGAGGGACAACTGCTGCACATTTGTGAGCAATTTTGATTTGATATTTTGCAATTGTTTTAAGGCAGGGGAGCAGAAAATGAGACCCCGTGCATTTATGATTTTTTTGTATGCAAAGGTAGGGTAGTCAGC
This sequence comes from Loripinus fragilis, assembly GCA_964019695.1. Classification (NCBI taxonomy): domain Eukaryota; kingdom Metazoa; phylum Mollusca; class Bivalvia; order Lucinida; family Lucinidae; genus Loripinus; species Loripinus fragilis. The sequence goes on from OZ026515.1 coordinate 54,405,903, forward strand.
TTCCGAGGCGAAAAAGTGATAAAAGATTGTAGTCACCAAGGTAAATAATTGAATTTAGGTGGTCAGTCTAAGGCCAAGCTACAATTCTGTGGTAGCCATTTAGCTGTTGAAGAGTTGTGAGAGTCACAATTTACCAAAATATTATAATGGAGGCCTATGGAAAAAACATTTACAGGTCTGGGCCCTCTAACTTCTGTCAACCAACAGTCAATGTTTTCTTATATTATAGTACTGGTCTATCAGATGATCAAAATGCTTAAATCATGTCAGCGGTACAACACTATTTTACTCTAAAAACGTGTCTGCTTAGGCGACTGACCGATAGAACATATGTACACATTTGAAAGTTCTTACAAAATGCATGTATACAATTAGACATTATTAATTACAACGTGAGCTGATACTCATATATGGGAACACACACATCAAATAACAATTTATTCAGAATCTAAATGTTCTTGATGAGTATAGTCCGACAACAAATAAGTGAAAAATATGACTTACCTTCTTACCCGTGGAGCCCCTAACAGCTACCTACTATACTTAAATATTAAACAGTTACAAAATGCGACCAATTTCACTAGTATAAATGAAAAGTAGGACATGCTACTACACATAATACTAATGTGAACTGTTGGGATACAGATTCGAATAATCCATTTGACTTTCTCCTGAATCCCATCGTATAATGGTTGTATTGTAATCATGTCCGGTTTCGCGTTGTATACTTGCCATATATTATATAAATAAAATAAAGTTTAAACCAAATCCAAGTGCACCATTACGGAACGGACATATAAATCTGAACTATCCCTACTTTGAAATAAGATTCTAAGATTCAAAATTGAGAAGCAACATACTCAGTTCGAATGCATTCATTCATAAGAAATTCTGGAGCATCTATCATTCACCAACTTAAATAGATGAAAAAAAACTTAACATTATATTTTGCAGGCATTCTGCAGTCACACGAGAGTACTAGGGTTAAAAGAAGAATGATATGATGTCAAAATACAGTAACCATTTCCTACATGAATATTCATGCTAATAATAATAATATAAATAAACTTTCGCAATTGTACATATATAGAACAAAGAAATTATTTGTTAGGTCTATAAGTATGGGATCAGATATATCATATTTCCATTTGCAAACAAAGTAGATCCTGATTACTGATCACAGACCAACCCATGGCACCGCGAGGAAGAGCCACAGAACAAAGGACACTCACACTACAAAAAGGACACAATAAAAGTAAAGCAACACACTCGCTTGCTCAGCAAAACGGTTTAAAAATTAGAAATAGCACTAAGAACTACATCAAAAAGCAAGGATCAAACACCCAAACACCGCACGCAAATGGGAACAAATATTGACAAATAATCAACAAAATATTCAGAATCACCACTTTAGAATGGACAACAACAAAGATAAGAGCTCTTAACACACATGCAACTTGAGCTAAAGAAAAGCCCTAGTTCTGTCACGATGTGCCAAGCTAAAAACAAACGTTGGACACCAATCCGCCGATGAAAGTTTTAGGCTAGATAAGAGTAGGTGTAAGCATTCAGTCTGAGACCTAACCCACTGTCTTGCAATTAAAGAGGAAACCATAGTGATTGGGTTTATAACCAGGCATGTAATACAAACTGTCGCTAAATAGCCAGGTTATATAAACTCTGATAAGTCAAAGTATCTGCAAACGCGTATTAAATTTGGGATAAATTGGATTAAGAGAAAAGAACCAGTGCATGAGATTTCCAACAATGTGGCATTTTGACATGTGTAGACTCAGATGAGCCTGTGCAGCCTCGTTTTAAGCTTAGACACTCCAAATGGTGTTCAGTCAGTAGCTTAACAGTCATAGAATACTCAAGCGACTAGCAAAGGCTTTGATCAGACTGCGCGTAGGCGCAGGCTGATCTGAGGCTTTGCTGGTTGCACATACCACATTGTTGGAAATTCCATGCCACGGCTTATTATAAATTTTTGTTCATATCAAAACATGTATTTTGGGTGCTTGAGTGAAACATCTAAGTTACAAGTATTTTAAGCACTCAGATCGTATGTATTGATAAAAAAATACTAAAATATGTTTTGCTATATTTTACTTTATATTTAACCAAGTCCTATTAATTAGAGCTACGTATAGTTCATAGTAAAATAACTTGTCCCGTCGGCTTCTAAATAATGGATTTAAGCCACGGTATTTTGAAGTGGGAGCCTTTCTAGATAGACACACATTTTAACGCGAATAGAGGAAACTAGCAAATGCAATGCACATCATAGCTTCTAACTAACGAAAAATCCCAGTAATTATTGCAGAAATTCCATTCATGCAAACTACTCGTGCAACACACGCACATTTGCAATATTTCAAACTACTTTATACATGGGCGGATCCAGAGGGAGGGAAGGGGGTCTGGACCCCCTAAAAATCACAAAAATATAGGGCTTCTTTGCAATATTGGTCCGGATCCCCTGAAAAATCACAAAACTACCAAGACGGCGTTCAATGTTTGGCCATCATCTGTCCGCCAGCAGATAGCTATTTCAATGGCGTTTCGCTGAAAGGCCGATGGTGGTCCACAACTAAAGCGGAATTTGGACCCACTATCCCCCCATGAACTAAAAACCCTAAAAACAAAACAAAAAAACGTTATCAAATTTGGACCCCTCTGACAAAACTTTCTTGATCCGCGCATGTTTATAAATACATTATCAAGCACAAAACTTAAATAGCACACGTTGAAATGTCTTTTGCCATTTATTTGGACTATCTTCCGTAAACAGAACCAAGCCGCTTCTATTTCAATGCTTTTTAGCAATTTAATATTGTTTTTGTCATGCTGGTTTAATTGGATCCAACACAATAAAAACTGACACAAATTCAATCATGTTTTTTTGTTTATACAACCTAATTGCAACGCTTCTCACAGAATTATAGCAAATAAATTTGTGAATTAGAAGGGTGTTAAGTTAAGTGGAGTTGGTACTAAAACTGGAAAATCATGATGTATAATATAAAACCCACGGCCGCAATTCCCTCAAAAATTGTGATTTTTCGCAAAGAAAATATAATAAACACAATTGCTAAATCGCTGGTATCCGTTATGTAATAGTTATACCATGGCTTGTCCGCTTGTATATGGAGATAATCCACGAGCTTTAGTGAGTGGATAACCTAACATACAGGTGGTTTCATCTGAGAGGTTTCATAATAGTTGTGAATTGCCTGTGGGGATTTATAGCATTTGTGAATGCTTGGTTCGGATAAGACGCAGGTGTTCAGTCAGGTGCGACGTTGACATCTGTGTTTGACATGTTTATGTTTTTATAGGGAATTCTGACACATGTTTATTATTGTTTCTCAAACGATATATTTACGAGCCTGTCAATTCTGATGGAATGTTTTAACACTTTCAAAAGGTCATGGTGACAGATGTTACTTAGTTTAGTAAAATTACACAAGCCCAATAAATAGATCATGTCAAGTCTGACATTGATTGGCAGGATTGCGTAAAACATTTAATCATATGACCTTTGGGACATTGCGCAACTGGTGTGACTATGAGTCACTTTAGTATCTTCAGATCGGTTGATATAAATGGAAGTTAACCTATGCAGAGGGCGCTATATAGTAAACCTGAAATATGATTGGTTAGTGCCATTAGGTGGCGGTGTGGTCAGCTTCTATCATGTGATATCATGGTATATAAGATGAAACCCAGTGGCAGAGCTTTTGATTTTGGAACTTTGGGTTATAGATAGTTTCCAGAAGTATTTTAGCTGGACTTAAGAAGATTTAATAAAGTTATAAAATTGTGAAAGTTGTTGCTGAAATTTACAAGACTTAGAAATTCTAAAGAGGCTTTGATAGCACAACGCGAACTTGAAGATTAGAATCAACTACTACGTTAAAAGAGCGATATGCCCCTTCAACTTTTCTAAAACTGGTAGCATAAAGAATTTGTGTGGAGTTGTTAAAACTTCTCTCCATGCATCGATATTGTGTAACTGTTGATATTCTTTATATTCTGGTCCTTCTGGAATATTGGGTTCTGATGGAAAACAGAATACCACTTAAGCTGGTGCTAGGGGGTATGAGAATTGTTGCACTTTCCATTAGTTCTCATGAACAGACTCAATTGAACCGAGTCTGCTGTTTTTTTTTTTAATATTGTTGATTCTCTCTGTTTCTGTAGGATTCGTTATACAAGATTATTTTGAGTGATATTCTGAAAAATGGCATCTGCACTGACCAGGGTTCATGGTAGCCTACCCATGTATACTTACAGAGCTTTGTCCGGTTGCAGATTACTGGACACGCCCTGTAGGTGATAAATGATACGATACTATATGCTGGTCAGATTAACACTTGATTAGAAATTTAATTGTGGTTGCTTATTCTAATATAATTACTCACTTTATTGCAGGAAAGTTGCTGTTAGGTACAGTAGTTAAGTAATTTTTCTATTTGTAAACAAATGAAAGTATTATGAGGAAATGTCAGACAAACGAGATACTATAACCCCAATATAAATAGCTGAGAAAGAAAAACAAAAAATGGTCATCTTCTATCCCAGTGGTGCAAAATGGAGAAGTTTGATTTCCATGGATACTGTTTTGTATACAAAAAAGACCTCAGTTGCAGTAATTCAGGATTGTGACAAGTTAAACTGCATGCTTCAACTCAGAACTGTTTGTTCAGAAAAGCAGTCTAAACTGACAATTGATAAACATCCAGAGGCAACTGCAGCCCAGCTAACACATAACGTTAATGTAACGTTTGCAAAAGGTCCCAAAATGGTTTGGTCGGACCTAACGTTTTGATAACGTTTCGAAGACGTAACTCTGATTATTATTTTTCTTATACTATTTAGAAAATCGCATGTTCTTTTAAATCGTGCTAAAATACACAAAAAAAACGTTTGTAGTAATTCAAAAATCGAAGTATCTGATAAAAAAAGCTTTTAAGCGACGTTTGAAAGACCGTTTAAACTGTTTATATAAATGTTTCTCGAATGTTCTGGTGCAACGTTTTAATAACATTATTATCACGTCAGTAATGTGTACGTTCTCAAAATGATGTTGTAGCCTGCATCAGATTAAACAATGATTAGAACAATGTTCTGGTATATAAAACAAAGACTTAAATCATTTAGAAACGAGTTTATTTGCACGGAAGGGGCCATTAATAGTGTTTTATCAAGAAAACAAAAAAAAAACGTCATATTGACGTCCAAAAGACGTTCTTGACTAACCATATCTGAGTTTCGCATTTTTTCAAATGTGTTTTTAAGTTACAAAACCTTATTCATTATTCGTATTCTAATTTGATTAGCTATTGTGATGAATACGTTTTGTACACACACACCACTGTATCCATCTTTATCATATGTTTTGTATCCGAATCCACCAGTTGCTCTTTCCCACCAATTTAAACACGTGGTTTTGAGAACAAAGACTGACACAGTCTTAATAATTTTGAAGATTGTTTTCCTTTACATAACGAAATTTGACTTGCTTTAAAGTTGTTAATGTACCGCTAACATGTTGGATATACTTTGTTTTAAATGTTTGCTTTATAAGCAGACTCTGCAGGTTCTACCTGCGTATTTAAATATAAACATCCCCAGAATTTCTTGGAAAACGTTCCAATAATGTTTTCAAAAGACAAAACGATAACGTTATAAGAACATTATATAATGTTTCCATAACGTCGTCATAAAACGTTTACTATTAGGCCGTACAAAAACTTGCCATTTTAACGTCATTCAGACGTCCCATAAAAACGTTATGTGACGTTATCTATAACGTTTTTAAAACATTTTCAAAACGTTTTTGTGTTAGCAGGGATGGCCCCTCAGTAGCTGCTGACAAGTCACCTAAGTTAGAGATAAGTATCATAGGGGACATTGTACTGTTGCTGAGGTTAATGGGCTATGCAATTACAGCTTCAGATCATGTGTAGGTGTTGTAGACACTTTTAGGTCAATGTTCAAGTGCTTGATTGCAAACAAAATGAATCTGAGCAGAACAATATTGTCCAATTTAATTGGTGGTAGTCTGGGTCCTGTTTATAGACAAGAAATAATATCAGATGCAACCTGTGTAAAACGGACACTAAATGTGACAATACAAAGATCTTAATGGCATATGGTAGCTTAATGAAGGTCATAAGTATTGCAGAATGCTCCTCTTGGAGCATTCTGCAATACTTTTGACCTGCATTAAGCGATGATTGGTCTTGAAAAACAATTTTTGGTCTTTTTGAAAGTGGTCGTTTACACAGGTTTAACTGTGTGATGGCTTCAAATTGTGGATTCTGTTTACAATATGTTTAGACAACACAGGCACATATAAAGAAGCAGATGGGCCCGCTTATAAGGTATTGGTCAGCTGCCTATAATGAAGTGTGGTGTGTGTACTATAAATAACTTTTCTTTGGCCATGTCAAAGGTGAAGATATTGTTGTACTTATGATAAAAAAGATGAGGCATGGTGATATACCCATCGATAAAGTAATATCTTTATAAAGGGATGTGTCTTATATAAATAAAACTATCTGGAGACATATGGAGATTAGGCTTAAGGTTGAAAATCTAAATTATCCAGACTTGGTTGGCGTTGGAACATGTAATATTCATGTGATGCATAATGCTTTACCAAAGGATGGGCCCAATATGGTGTGGTCTCGAAACAGCTGGCTGTGAATGTGCTCACCTTATTCAAGTACTCTGGTCTATGCAGAGAAGATTTTAAATACTTACAATTAGATTTAGCCTTGGAGTGTCAACTGGTTTCACAACACACCAGTGTTTGATGGTTTTCAGTTGGGAGAAGTTTCAGGCGTATCCTTGAAAAGTGGACAGGTACAACTCGCTTAATCCAACTGTTGTGTCTAATTCATCAACAACTTCCACAAATGCTGCATTCAAGAGGACATTATCAGAGCTTGGAGTCAACAAGCAGGCGACATTCGTTCAGCTCCTTTTCCTGGATTGTTCTGTTCAGATCTTTTAGGACTTCTTGAGATTATTTCTGAGTAAAGAGCCACAGATTCATAGACTGTATGATTATATGTGTGGTATTTTCATAACTCTGGCTTGAGATTTCTGAAGAAAGATGAAATTCAGGGAAGGCATTGGAAAGATTTGATACATGTTGATGTTACTCAGTCTTATCATCTGCTTGACGATAGTTTAACCATTGGAAAACCCTAATAATGGAAAGAACTGATGAACTGAAGATGCCTAAATCCACAAAGGCTGCAAAAATGTCTCCACAAGAGACAGAATATGTTGCAAAGAAAATGAACATGTCAGAGGGTATCTGATGAGTGGAACGTTTTTAGCATGGCTGATGGGATTAAATGCCCTTCTCCTAAGAAGCGTGTAGATTATTACTGGATGGATTTCTTTCAAGCAGAGAAATGGTAAGCCTATCAAGTATTGACCAAAGTTGTGAAAAATGCATTGGTTTTGCAACATGGTAATGCAGTTGTGGAAAGGACATAATCTGAAAATGCATATGTTGTTACTCTAGACAAAGCAATTTTGTGTGAAACAACAATCAATGGTATGATAACTGTGTGTAGGTGCAGTATACCTATGTAGATCTAAAAATCTTGCCAGATATTTTATTTATGTACACTTCTGTCTTTATTGTTGCAGTCTGTATCATCATTTGTGACTATCAATGGAATATATTTAAATTATTCATAAACTTATTTAATGATGCTCAAACCTAGGGCAAAGGGGAGATGAATATGGCTTAACATAACTACTCCATAAATTGTAGTCTGAAACCATATCTAACATAACTACTCCATAAATTGTAGTCTGAAACCATATCAGCTGAAGGGCTACAAATGTGTCTTTTTTATTAATAAGGAATCTGTGTTTACCACCAAATAATGTAGAATATATTTAATTTAATTTAAGGCTTTATTGATTTTACAAATAACCCAGGGGCTACTAGTTGGTCTCCTTAGAGTAGATTTATCAAATAATATCTGATTCGATCTGTCTGATCAGTATGCATGTGCACTATTAAAGCGTGCAAAAAAGCAGTCAGTACTTTCGATTGTAAATACACAAATGGAGATGCTTCATTTTTTCTTATAAAAGTATGTTCCCCACCTTGACACAGCAAATCTTTTAAAAGGTAAATGTCTAAAATGAATTAACACAATATGTTAGTAATAAGCTGGGTCAAGGTAGGGAACATTCTTTTATACGAAAGGCATCTAAGCACCCCCATTTGTCTATTCACGCGTAAATAGTACACAGGCATACTAACCTGACAAATCAAATCAGATAGTGTTAGATAAGTCTATTTTACATTATTTGATGGTAAAACACAATCGTGTAATTAATAAAAAAGTATTTTTGTAGTCCTGATATAGTATAGTATCAACATACACTTTTTAGAGTTTGTATATTAAGCCGTTATTATCTCCCCTTTGCCCTTGGTTTGAACATGATTAAGGATATTTGTGAATAATCTAGGCGTTGATTATTCAATAAGTATATATTCAATTGTATACTTCTAAGTAATGGTATTCATAATGCCTATATTTGTATTCAAAATTCAATTGGTATGTTCCAAGTGGGTGTTGAGCGTTGGTTTGTTTTATCTATCGAGGCTATTTGAAAAAGGTTTTCGTTCTAAGGTTAATAAAAGATAAGAAGTTAATTAACTTTGTTCTGTTTCAGCGAATTAATGCTTTTTGACAATCTTCAAGTTCTTAAAACAATTGTGAAATAACGTAAGGATATCCTAAATCCCCTTCAAATAATGGGATGTTCGGTCAATGCGAAAGTGAGGGTATCTAGTATTGTCATCGACCGGAAGCATTGTATCAAATACTGTCGATTCTTTAGTATCGCACCTGCGCAAGACAATGGGGTTTCTAGGCTACATTCGTGATATTGTTCTATTTTAGTAAATGAGAAGTCGTATTAGATTGGAACATTGCAGATTTTAATTGCTTTTTGCAGAGGCGAGTTGTTTTGAGCGCATTCTCTCCGTATTCTGTTTTAATACTGTTTTTATCGGCACCAGGGACCTAGACCGATGACCTACACTCGGCGGTTCCACGACTTCAATCTATTTTAAACTGGGCTTGGCTTTTAAAGTGATCTAAAGTAGCTTCTAATTAGTGATTTATCATCGTAAGGGATGTATCTCTCATATACAAAAGGTTTGCACTATTAAAAATTGAATTAAAACGGGGATCAAACAATTCAGGGCATTATATTCCGATAGGGGACATACTCGGACAATTAAATGTTAGAAGCATACTTATGCATGGACAATGATAACTAGCAGTCTGGCGCAGTTAGTAGAATCGCTGACTCTTATGTCGGATTTTGCTGGTTCGAGACCCGACGTTGTCACTTATTTTTTTTTCATGCAAATTATCTTTTTAAATCTATCTTACCTACTATTGATGTACATTTCGAAAGTTTTTGAATTTAAGCACGTTTTCTCCCTTTTTTTACAAGTTGTAGAAATGTATCTGGTGACAAATAGATGGGCCAGATGCAACTCTCTTATCATAAGTTGATTTACAATATTAAATATGCATATGTCACGATAATTAAAATCTAACTTACTTACTTTTAATATAAATATACTGACGGGTTTTAAAAACGCTACTCTAACTTCCAGTTAAATATCTCAAAAGACAGTTGAATGCAAACTTCCTATGCTTCGATGATGTCATCATGAGGTGGCTTCTTCAGCCAACTCTTAAATTCTAATCGTTTAGCTAAACTCGACGACGTTATAGAGATTTTAAGTCATCGAATGAACGGGTACATACAGATTAACTTTAAAAAAGCAAACATGCCATATCACAAACCTGCCAATCAAAATGAATGCATTTTATTGACGACTAACAAAGTTCACGGCACACATTTGATGCTTCTCGGGTTTCTAGTAGGAGATATTTCACTTATGAAATTTTGTCATATGAAACAGTTGACCCCTATCTTAAATATTTTACATTTTCAATGTTTTTAATTAATTTGAAGTGGACAATTTTTCATGTGTTATTCACAAATGCATACTCTTTAATATGCAATCAAATTGTTTGCTTTGCATTCATTAACGCTGCTATCCTAGTGTAGTGTTTTTAAAGCCCGTCAGAATATTTTCACAGGCGATGTTATTCAAAGGTTGTGTATTGCTTACATGTACATGTTATCCTGTCGTTAGCATTCTCTTTCCTGTGCAAATGCACAATCTACTTTGAGCATGCTCATTTGTAGGTACAGAAGCTGGGATTTCGCATGATGTACCTTTTCTTTCTTAAAACGGATTTGATGGTTTCGAGATTATCCATCTGGCACCGAGCTTTGAACAGGCACTAGCGAATCAGGCGCAATTTCCATTACATGTATAAAATTATATATTTGAACTTTATGTAGCTGGTGAATTAGGGCGGTGCTATGTTAACTGCACATAACTGTTGGTGCAATTTTGGTAGAGGGCATTATGAGGAACATATCTTTGAAATAATGATTATTTGAGTATAGGAGATTCAGCGGATGTGGTTTAAGATGTTTCTATTTTAAGCGCGGGTGGTCATTATTTTCAGTAGAGCATAAACAATTTAGTGCTATTCCATAGAATACATCGCGAACTCTTCAGTGATTAACCACACCAGGACCAACGGACAAAGCTCCGGACCGAGAGTCACTAGGGTTAGGTAAAGCCTGTCTTTTTTTTTATAAACCCTTGCTACAGACAAATCACCACTGTGACAACTGGGTTATTTTGACGAATAAGGTAAATATATAGCATTCATAAGATTCATTGGATGGGGCAATTTTTTTCCATGGAGCTAAGAACGACATTTTGGGAACGTTTGTGTGAAATTATTTTTGTTATGGGTCAGTGGTTCAGAATAAGTTGTTGTTTGAAGTTTTATTTAGTTTTGGTACTGGTGGCTGGCTATACGTGTACCGTTCAACTGTCCATATCGGTTTGTGCAATTTTGGTATCTAGGGAGTTTTGAGGAACATTTTCTGTGACATTATTTGGGCCACAGATTCAGAGAGTTGTTTGAATATATAATGGCCATTTGTTATCAATTGAGCAATTTGGTAGAGGTGTATCATGAGGAACATTTCTGAGTTTGTATCAAAACAGCACGAAGAAATAACTAATAAATTTAAATAACATGTAGCAACGCCTTTATATAACATGTAATAACATGTTATGCTTTTTCTTGTTTATATATGGTTGTTGCAAAAATCACAGCTTGATAATTTGACTTTTTGACAAATGACATTTAGGGAGATTTCACGCCAAACAGGACATCTTTCTTTTCACTCTCTAAGCTAAACAAACTGGCGTCCAGAGAAGGATAATAAATTGATAATATAATGTTTGTTTGTTTATTTGGTTTTTGTTTTACGTCCCATGCAACAGCTGTGGTCATGTCGAGATGGTAAGCTAACCTTTCCACATTTTTCCTGGGCAAGCTTGACTAAGCGACTAATCACTGCATCGTACAATACTTCCGCATGACACCAGCCCAAGAAAGGGAATGCACATAGAAAATATTTCATCATCAATCTCCACTAAAGTATGCGACCTGGATGGGATCGAACTCACGATCCCTGGATCTGCAATCTGACTCGCTACCGATTGCGCTATAGGCTCAGTATAAGATTCTGTACACAGAATGATAGATGAAAAGAAACGTAGAACTAATGGACAGACATATAATTGCGTGTATAACAAACAACTCTCAACATTTGTGGATTAGTATAAAAGTTATTTAAGTATTTGAATAAAATAATTATATCTTTAAGGCAATAACTGAAATTACAAAAAAATATGTCTTTTGCTGTAACGTGTTCATTTGCACTTTCGCTGAACCTTTGCAGAATTAAATGATTTAAGGGAATTTGATTAGTTATGGTAATTCTGTTCTGTGCTCTTCTTCGCATAATCTTGTTATGGGTTGAAGAACGAAACTCATTTTCCACAATATTTTACAAGTTTGTATGTTAAACAACTAGGAACATATGCCTTCTACGTACATACGATAAATCAAAGTTAGAAAACACGTGACAATTATGCACTTTAATTCGGGAATGCCAACATGTGACCCCTTAATGGAATACAAGCGCGTAAAATGCGCTAAATTTGAAACCTGTGCAAACTCATTATTAGTACATTTCACGCGTATCTAACAGCAAAAGAACAATCACGTTAATTTCAAAGCGTTTTTAAACATGTTGTCTTCTCAATCTTAAAATTTTTAGAAAAGTACACCTGATGTATTGACTGTTCTGTAATAAAGGATATATTCACATTGCAAGGCAATCGGGAAAGCCGGGCACACTTGAGATCCAATTAAGCCTCAGGTGTATGTACATGTAAGTCGTACTATGTACGAAAAGGCTCCATTTTGTCAAAATTAGTTCTATAGCATGTGGGTTCAGCCCTGTTGAATTTCATTTTTCTGATTACCCAAAAAGTTTAATCAGCAGAATAAATGAAGTTTATATATTCGCTATAGCGCTATTTTATTGCCTTCATTTATAACCGTTTGTTGTGCTGCAATCACACTTGTTATTGTGTTGGCATGGTTTCTGTGACGTCAGCGTCACGTTAGGTAACGTCAGCGTCACGCTATCAAAGTAAATTCTCGATGTACATCCGAGCTCCAATTCCACGGAATTCCAAGATTTGTCAGGGGCAGTTCCGATTGATCACGCCAATGTGACAATTTGTCATATTCTCATAAACTTAGCTATTTCTTTTTGATGTTGGATTAAATATAGACATTGTTACTCGCGTGCAATGCTTGCAGCTTCGGTGATGTTATTGGCGGCTGAAAGATAAATAGTAATGAGTAATTATCAGAGATTAGGAATGATGGATTGATTATTTCAATCCTGTAATTATCTTATTTATCTAATTAGAGTATGTCAATTCTAGTCTCTCCTGTAGGCGTAAAGTACAAAGTATGGTAGAACACTATGGTAAACTGGTAGAACACTATCAACGTAAAGCAATCCAATTTGCATGACTGTATGTTATACATAACATAAATCAGTCGTATTTCTTTTGTTGTTGTTTTATTTGTGTTGTCTTTGTTGTTGTTTTGTTATTGCTTTTGTTTTTGTTGATTTTGTGCCAGATAAGAATTTGGAAAAATCATACCATCTTTTCATGGGTGTGAAATACAACAGCTTTAAAATCAATACGAACATAAATTTTGTGTTGGTTTCTTGTTTTGAAATGTAGTTTTAAATATCCTTTTTAGTTAATTGTAGCAAGCAAATGTGTGTAAAATATTTAGGCGCCATTATGGTTGTTCTTTTCTTGCAAAAGCAAATGAGCCGTGACATTAGATTTCCAACAATGTGATATGTGCGACCAGCAAAGGCTCAGACCAGCCTGCGCATACGCGCAGTCTGATCAGAGCCTTTGCTAGTCGCTTGAATATTCTATGAGTGTTAAGCTACTGACTGAACATCATAAGAGGTTTCTAAGCTTTAAAGTAGGCTGCACAGACTAGTCTGAGTCTACGCATGTCGAAATGCCACATTGGTGGAAATCACATGTCACGGCTCAAATGGTAGAAGACAAACCCTGCGCACAAAGCCCGCGTGTTTATGGGTAATAACCTTGAGGAGATTCCTAACAAAGTGCATGAGCCAGCACATGAGATGTTGGTGCCTTTCGCATTGTCGAGCAACAATGATTCAGGCCAGACATCGCAAATACGCAGAATTGCTGTAGCCTTATCTGCTTGCATACACGAGATATGGCTGTAAATGTACACGCAATTCATCATTTAGACCCCTGGCCAAGCTGTATAAAAGATAAAAGGGGGGCAAAGATCAGGAATAGATACAATCAAGCACCACACCTGACTCAGGATACCAATAGGAAAGTGACAACTTCACAATTAGACATCACAAACGAGAGCCAAGATATCAGCCCTTTCCCAGCAGGTGATCGCAAGGCATCAATAAATTGAAGCGCATGCTGGCATAACAAAAACAAGACAGAAATAACCGCATTGGAACAGTCAGTAAAAAAAAATACTGGAGGGGCTTAAAAATGATTAACGGTACCACCCTCACTCTTAATTCTGATGTGGATCAAGACAAGTAATAATTTTTATCTTTATTATTTACAATTAATATTATCGTATTTTCATAGACGAGATTTCCGAAGCACCAGTCTGGTGGAAAGCAGAAATACACTTGGTAATATTTTTTTTCAAAAATCTGGAAAAATATATCCTTCAGACATAGAGAGAACCTACAATATTAGAAAACAGCAGACTCTCGGTTTTACTGAGTTTGATCATGAGAACAAATGGAAAGTGCAACAATTCACCAGCTTAACGATATTCTGGTCCTTCGGAATATTGCGTTATGGCTCAGCTTCTATTACAAAATTAATATTATCTTTTCATTATGGTCAGTGATTATGCATCCCTTCGACCCCGCGATAGTTGCTGTTTAAACCAGTTCCCAGGTCGAAAAAATAAAATTCCATCCCCCATGCTTCTAATATATTTGTTAAAAGATAGATTAAGGACAAATACATTCACAAGGACAAGGAAAATTGAATAGCTTGTGCTGACTATAAAACACAAAACGTTTAGAAACCTTTTTGTATTCAAATTTCGCGTAACGAAAATTGATATGCTTAGTATAAATCAGTGTTTTATTTCGAAAAAAGGGGTTTACATACATGAATGACTCTGAAGCAGTCCCCATAACAGCTTAATTGTAAATTACTTTATAAAAATTGCCAGATTTTTTTCTTTCTTATTAATCAATGTAATCTCTCGTTGTTTTCATTTTAGTCGCATTCCCAGAATAATCCATTTGATAAAGGTCAACTTAAAAGAAGTATTCTTGCCCACGATATGCGTTGTTAATAGATTGTGTTTATCTGTTTTAAGCTTCATAACACAAATTGTAATTATTGCCAACGACATGCGTTTTGATAGGCGGTGTTAAGCGTTTTAAAGTTCCATAGAATTATCGAGCATTGATAAAAAGTAATGAACTATTCACTTGTGTATTTGGCTTAGTAAAATTACTTAGCTAAAATAGATACATATAACGTATGAATCATAAAAAAAAATATTCTTTTCTGAAACCACTAGGCCTAAATATTTCTATGATAGAGTGGGACAGGAATGGAAGATATGGTTTCAGACAAGATTTTTGCAGCTATTTCAAGCAACAAAAACAACTTTTAACAATAATGAGCAAGTTGATTTAGAACTACATAAGTGAAAAAAAGATAAGTGACACTCAAAAATCTTTATGTTACTTTCAAATGAGCAAAATTGCATCAATTGCATCTTCAGCGTCACGTTATATAACGTCAGCGTCATGTTATCACCCACGTTATCAAAGTCGATCCTCGATGTGCATCCGTGGTCTGATTCCACGAAATTCGCGGAATTGGCCCAGGCAGTTACGATGGAGTAGTTGACGAGAATATACAGGATCAAAAACCCATCCATATAGCTCAATCTAAAGTCGCATTGAAAGATTCGAATTTCCAAATGTAAAGTACTGTTAAGTTATGTACAGAAAACCTTGATCATAATGTAGCTCAGTGAAAAGGTAACACTGATTGAACTTGAAACAGAACAGGTACAGTACATCACACTGTATATAGTCATGTATTTGGATGAATACCTGACGAAATTTTGGCATTCTGCGAAGAATATTTTGGTCACAAAAAGCACACCACCCCTTAAACCCTCAGGTCCTGGCATTAATATGAATTTCTATCCAAATATTATTTTATGTCTTGTGTTTGTCATGCTTTCGCGTCTGTTCTTTGCTGCCTTGTGGTCACCTGCTGGGAGAGGGCTGACCTCTTTGCTCTTGTTTGTGATGTTTACTTGTATTTTGTCACTTTCTCATGTGGTATCCTGGGTCAGGTGTGGTACTTGGTTGTATCGATTCCTGATCTTTGCCGCCTTTCTTACTTTGTTACATTTTTTGAAATCAGCAGTTTACATTCAAATGGCTTGACGTTTTTGAAGAAAGTCACGTTGTATTAAACATTAGCAAAAGTAAAACAGACAAATTTAGAGCTGGAAAATGGGTTTGCATTAGCAAAGGCGCCATTTCCAATCCTTAAAAACAATACCTTTCAATCAGAAAAAAGATGGGACAAAAAGGACAGATGTAATATGTGGCATGGTTGCTATTAGTCACAGACCAGCAAACAAATGCATGTTTAAGACGCTGTAGCCAAAACGTTAAGAATAACATATGATATGACTATATAAGGCATAGTGGCATGACTAAACATAATCATGTAAAAATAATTTATACAATTTTTTTTGTTACATTCTTTCTAACATTTGTAGCTTTTGTTCTCTTTGTTACAGTTAACATTACTAGTAGAACAGACTATTTGTCTAGTCGGGCTAGCATGACCAAAGGTTGTGGAGTATATTATTACTAAGCATGTATTTGTAAGTGAAGTATAGTTATATTGTCAAATTAGTTCTAGGGCTGCTTTCTAAATTTGAGCAGCACACCAAATTTTGTATAAATTCGAACAAGAGATTTTGCCATATTTATTTACTCGACGTTATTGCTATGGGGTATACTGCAATTCACCAAATCACAGCTTGTTTGGCCGAACAAAAAAAATAAGTAAAATTGTTTTTGTGGCCTTGCCGACGGGTTCTTCAGCAAAGAGAATATCTAAAGGTAAAGTAAGGAGTGTTACTGGCAAGGCTTTTTATGCCCCAGCTTTGAAAAAAAATGAAGGGGCATATTGCTTTGGGCTTGTCCATCTGTCCATCTTTCAGTCCGTCCTTTGTGCGTCATTTACAAAAATTAAGTTACAGTAATGAAATTTGATAATAGATGTGTCATCAAAAATAGTCGACCCATATTTTTAGTCCAAATTATCTCCCTTTGTTGAGTTATGCCCCTTTTTAAAGTGTCATATTGAAATTTTGTAATAAAGATATCTCAAAAGGTATATCAGCTAGGAGCATCAAACTTAGTCAGCAGATAGAGGATATTTAGTAGATTACCTTGTGAAAATTGGAAAAAAGGTTATTTTATTTTTTATTGGTAATTGCCCTTTGAAAATCTGAACATGTAAAGTTTAAAGGATAAATGAGTAAATTACCTGGTGAAATTTAAAAAATGATTTTTTAGTTATTGCCCTTTGAAAATTTAGACGTAGAAAGCTAAATATCTCAAAAACCTGTTCAAGCTAAGAGCTTTAAACTTGGACAGCTGATAGAGGATAATGAGAAGATTACCTGGTGAAAATTTAAGAGAAAGTTATTTTTTGAGTAATTGTCCTTTGTATTCTTATGGCTTATTGCCCTTTTAAATTTTATTTTTGTAATCATGATATATCAAAAATCAAAAAGTATGACATTTGTGAGCTTCAAACTTAGTCAGCAGATAGAGGATAATGAGTAAATTACCTGGTGAAAATTAAAAAAAAGTTATTATGTTTCTTAGTTATTGCCCTTTAAACATGTTGACATAGAAAGCTTGGTATCTCAAAAATTATTATAGCTAGGGGCTTCAAATTTGGACAGCTGATAGAAAATAATGAGTAGATTACCTGGTGAAAATTTAAGAAAAGGTTATTTTTTTTTTCGAGTAATTTCCCTTTGCATTTTTACGGATTATTGCCTTTTGCAAATTTGCACAAAGAAAACTTGAAACAAAGATAAATCTCGAAAACCATTACAGCTAGTAGCCTCAGATTCGGATGGTGAGTAGATTACCTGGTGAGATCATCCTTATGGACAAGCATATGGTTGGGGAACAGTGTTTCATAAACACAATTTCTAGTTATTAGCGAATTTCTGAACTTGATTTCAGCAAGGTATACGACGCCCTTCCGTGTCACGCTGCTCATTTACCTATAACAAAGTGTGTCGATAGCAAACTAAGTTATTTAAAAGGGGAGGCAAATATTTTAAGACTTGTTGTCAGTATACGGACCTGTCTTTCTCGATAAAGCAGACAAATTTTGAAATATTCATATGGGCAACGTTTACCCCAGAATTTCAATTTTACAATAAAAAAAGTGTAGGATTTTTGTGTTGGGTATTTGTTTTGCACACCAAATGGTAGCAACAACAAACAAAATTTACATTTTCGAAGCACTCTTTTAACGAATCTTTGGATTTTTGCAAACGTTCATAGCCTCATGAATTACACAAGTGTGGTTGACAGCTGCAAAGCTCACTTGCCCGTGCAATACGCTTCGAAGATCGAACTGATTCGCCAAAAGTGATACTGGTGTTGTGATTGACAGCTCACACCCGAGTCGCACGTGCAAAACAAAGTAAGTAAGGGTGAAAAGATCAGGAATCAATACAATCAAGTACCACACCTGACCCAGGATACAAATGGGAAATTGATAAACTCACAGTTATACACCACAAACGAGAGCCAAAAGGTTAGCCCTTTCCCAGCAGGTGACCACAAGGCACAAATAAACAGACGCGCACAAAGGCATAACAAACACAATACAAAAAAACATAAAAGCTCCACAAAAGAAGTACTCCTTTTTGTAATTTCATGCATTTTCGTCTTCGTCATAATCACTTCATCCACTGTAGCGTCTACACTATCTTCAAAGTCGTTGTCAATCATATTGTCACATAACTGATTTTTCATGCTGGCAAACATGGCAATGCAATAGCAACACACTGGCATTCAGGGGCTTTTCAAACTCTATTGCATTTACATGCAATCAGCAACATCTCGACTTGTGGGGCAGGTAAACCCTGCATCCAGTCAATAACTGTTTATCCATCCTCTATCAGTCATCCATTATGGGCTTGGGATGTACGTTTCTTGTTTTAAACACATTTTTCATATGCATGCTTGATCATTAGTCTGTATAGCATAAAGGATAAGGGTATCTTGACAAGGTGGAAGTTGACTAGAATCTACATCTCCTTTCTTGACTCTAAACAACCGGTATCTCAAGTTACTCACTTTGCAAAGAGAGGTCTGTGAAGCATACATTTTGAACACAAACTCTTGCAATATTGTAAACAGTTCCTTTGACAGAACCCAAAGTAAGAGAGAATACAAAGATCAGGAATCAATACAATCGAGTACCACACCTGACCCCAGACACCATATGGAAAAGTGACAAAAACACACAAAAACATCACATACAAGAGAGTCAAGAGGTCAGCCATTTCCCAACAGGCGCCCTCAAAGCTGCAAGTGACAGACATGGCAGTATGTCAAAAATAAATAAAAAATAATAAATAAGGTCTACAAAAGAAGAACAGCCTTGGAACAGTCAGCAAGAAAATTACTGGAGGGCTTAAACTAGTTTCACGGTACCAACCTCACCCTTAATCCAAGCCTTATCCAATCCTACTATGGCCTTATGCAGTCAACCCCCTTCATCATAATTTTTAGAGCACTTACTTTTCCCCCGGCACTGAGTAGCAGCCAGAGAATGGATAAAGTCCGTGTAAAGTTTACAAGTCTCTTCACTCAGAGACTACCCAACTTTGTTTAGGCCAATGTGATGGAGTCTTTAGTTTTTGTTCCACATCAGATAAACATATGCCACTTATCTGATTGAATACTGAAAGCCAAATGATAAACTAAGCTGTGTCTTGTCACAATAACCATTGGCCTATTGCTACTTGAAGCATGTTTGGTGTAAAGCAACACGCGCGTGTTAGCTTCTTCTTGGGCGGTAGTAAGTATAAGTTTATCAACGACCTCAGAGCCATCTTTAGTGACATTGAAACACTCTTTCCCACATGTAATGAAGAGTAGTTTGCTGCCAAGCTTCTTTGGGTATGTATCATATCTCCATGCTTGGCAAAGAAATTTGATGAGGGTAGTTTTACTTGCTGACCTTCTAAGATGACTGCCACTGTTGTATCTTCTGACTGCAACACCAGTGACATGGCCAGTAGCTTCTCCTCTACCCTCACGCTCGGTTGTTTTGATTGAGTTGTCTTTATTGACATCAAACACAATGTCTATTCTGCTACTGGCATTTCCTACTGTATTGCAATCATGAATATGCTCTCGGCAATGTCCTCAAAGATCCTATTGTCCCCAATTATCTTATTTACCATCTATAATGCATGCTGATGGCAGTGAAATAGATTCGGCTGTTGCTACTCTACTTTCAATATGTTGTGCTAGAGTTGGTTTGTTTGTATTCTTGAGAGTACGATCAAAATTAGACACTGGCCAAGGTTCAGGGCCCAAAGGATGCTTCAAAACTTCCTTCATATCCAGATTATGACTTGTAATCAGACTATCATCTTGAAGAGGAATAGAAAGCTGGTTGCTTTGCAATTATTGTCTTTAAGATGTATTGTTACTATACATGTTTTGCAGCTCTTCCTCACGGTGCTGTGGGTTGGTCTGCAGTATGTGATTGTGATATATCCTGATCATACTCACTTACTTTTTGTAGCAACCATTTCCAAAAAGTCTCCTATCTGCTTTTAGAATGACATATTTTTCTTGGAAGTTTTGTCTTGTTTGAATTTCTAAGGTCACTGAAGGTCTTAAGCTGAAGTTTAGGCTGCTTTTTATAGAAATCCGTATATGTATTCTCTTCAAGGCGTGTTTTTTTTTTAATTCGTCATAAGCCTTTCATCCTTTCTCTCTTGCATTAATAAGGTCATGTTAAACATCAGGAGGTGCTATAGATGCAGCTGAAATTGAGATTACGTCATATTGTGTGGAGAAAAGGTTCACCCTTGTCATTCTAGTAGGTCAACAGCAGCCTGGGCGCTCTGTTTATCTTTTTTATTATTTTTGCCGGTTCTAAATACTCATGAGAAACACCTGGTGGCTTTTCCTGGGCCATTTCCCTCAAATTTGCAAACGAATAATTATATACTATGCCGCTGGGTAGCATTTGCCTACTGCTCCAGGGTTAAACTGAATCATTCCGTGCCCCCTGCTGTCTCTGTGTCTTTGTTTGCTGTTTCCTTGATTGCTTGATCAACAAGTATACGTCCAAATGTGTTGGTCATCCGCAACTGTACAGACATTTCCCCATTCTTCAAATGCCCATATACTTCTTGATGTTCCATAGTTAAGTAAGTATACTGGCAGGTATATTGCAAAGCTTAGTCTATCATAAATGAGCCAGTGCATGAGATTTCCAACAATTTGGTATGTGCGACCAGCAAAGCTAAGCTTAGAAGGAGGCCGCACAGGCTAATCTGAGTCTACACATGTCAAAATGGCACATTGTTGGAAATCTCATGCACTGGCTCAATTATGCGAACATCCATGGTATCACTGCTTTTATCATAACCAGATGGATCATCCAGTTACACTCCCTCGAAGCCCTGATTATACATAGCAGTATTTCCACCATATCTATGTAGCTCATCAAGAAACATGAAAGCTCTCCATGATCATTTGGGCCTCGTCGCGAGAAACCCTGTCTTCAGGGGGTCTCCGACATAACGAGTTTCAAATCAGCCTCCTCAGCTAAAGAGACTAGCTAGAAAGTTGTTATTTCACCTATAGCATGTTTATATATAATACTTTCCAAAAAGGGAATAAAAAGGCGCTGATCAGACTGCGCGGATGCGCAGGCTGGTCTGCGCCTTTGTTGATCGCAACCCCTCCCCCCCCCCCCCCCCCCCCGAAGACTGGTTTTCTCGCGACGAGGCCCATTTCTTAGTACATTCTGATTTTCGTTCAAGAGCTGAGATATTCTTGTACGGCTTTCGTTTTTTGAGAACATGTTCAAAACTGTTCTTCTGTTAAGCTTTTTTGAAGATTTGCAAATTTGTTATGGGTTTCTTGCAGCATCTGACTGTCCTCAGAATGATTTGATTCTATCCAAGAATAGAATCCCTTCCAAATCTATCTTTGAAGTGCTTTTTCTCCTTGTTATATCTTGATTTATATGTTCTAGGAGATGATGCATTGATAAGTTAGGGGTCTCCCATCCAAACCAAACATCTATGCGTCTTGATCCACATCTGAATTAATGGTGAGGTTGTCGCCATTAACCGGTTTAAGCCCTCCAGTAAAAGTATTGTTACTGACCGTTCCAAGGCAGTTATTCTTTTGTGGATCATTTTTGTTAGTTATGCCTCATGTTGGTGTGTGTTGTGCTGTCGTGTCTATTCATTGTAGCCTTGTGGTCACCTGCTGGGAAAGGGCTGACCTCTTGGCTGTCGGTTTTATTGTCTTTTGTCACTTTCCCAAATGTGTCCTGGTCAACACCAGAATTAAGGGTGAGGTTGGCGCCGTGAAACTGGTTTAAGCCCTCCAGTAAAATATTTTACTGACAGTTCCAAGGCGGCACTTCTTTTGTGGATCTTTTATGTCGTCTGTTTATATGTGCTTTGTGGTCACCTGCTGGGAAAAGGCTGACCTCTTGGCTCTCGTTTGTGGTGTCTAACTGTGAGTTTGTCACTTTCCCATTGGTATCCTGGGTCAGCTGTGGTACTTTATGTATCGATTCCTGATCTTTGAACCCTTACTTACTTATTTTTATATATGATATTGCGGAGCCTGACTGCCCTGTTGTATTGTCTGCCTTCGACACAGCTTCTATTAACCATTCTGCAATGACAGCCAGCTCAACTGCTATGTCCCTCAACAGAGTGTCTTTAAATCGCTTTCCTATTCTTACAAGATAATTACAAATTGTGTAAAATGCACCTGACCTCACAATTATTGTACCAATTTTCCATAATATATCAATGAATTTCGCATGTAATGCCTGCTTTTTATGTCAAGCTTCGTCGCTATTTTTATTGTCTGGCTTAGAATTCCATTCACCATCGACAGATCAGTGGCAGGGGCATTAATTGTAAGCAGATAACCAGACTATCTTGTTTTATATCAGCTTTATTTCTTGTTTGATTAGAATCTTTTTGGTTCTCAACATCATTTTGTCTCAAAAAACGTCCACATATGATTTTTTTTTCGTTGGCCCATTTCTACCTTGCCATTGCTGTTGGCCTGTTTTTAGCATGTTGCCTTCATTTTCTATATCGGAATCGTCATGATTCTGGTTTTTCTCAGCAGCTGAGCAGACCTGTTTATTGTCTACCTTCAAAAAGTATATCTGACAAAGAGCCCAGTCACAAGAATACGAGGGCTATCCAATAAATAGCGGGAATTTTCTTATAATATAAGAGTTCGTACCAGTTAAACATCACAGATGTAACAATAAGGTGGCATAACTAATTGGGCATGCAGCGACATATCTAAATAATTGATGGACAGTGAGGTTGCTTATTGCTTAGCAAAGAAAAAATGATAGTAAAGCTAACCTGACAGGATTTTCCTCAAACAAAACCTCATGCTAGAGAAACGTCCTGCCATTTAGCTATTATCATGTGTCTGTACATAGTTTATCATTTGCTTTGTTCTAGTTTAAATGTTCTCAAAGTTACATATAAAATATGGTTATTAACATGTACAAGTTAGTAAAGGTTGCCTAGCAACCACGCAATTGTGAAAATTGGACTATTTGTATATTCTATATTCTTCTGTTTCTAGGCAACAAGGGGTTCATTTGATTGGCCCTTTTTAAAGATATTATTTTAAAATATAGAATATATTTATTAACTTAAGGGTAATTTAAAACTTAAATACCAACCAACGATAATTTAGGGCCAATTCATGACCTCTACCCCATTTCTAATGCCACAATTTTACATTTTTGTCGCTTTCTCACGCTAAACATACGAGGGGCGTTCATTATTTATTGCAACTGCTACCGTAATTCCCACGGTATGCACGAAATTCCCATGAAGTTTAACACAGGTAATTCTTCAATCTTTTTATCTATCCATAGGTAGCAGTATTGTCCCAATCGGTGCATTAGTTTTTGTGCTATACGCTTTGGAAGTGAGGTCATTCATATAGACTGTAGAAAATCATGGCTTAAGAGATCAGTGCTGAAATTAGAGGATACATAAATACTTGATATTAACTTGAAATCAGTGCTACAGCTATATTCAACGAAATTTTTCCGCTTATGGTCATGGTGCTTCATCATATACAACTGTTACCAGGTGGATTAAACGCTTTAAGTCTGGAATAGACACGGTTGACAGTGCGCCTGGCAAAGGCAGATCTGCAAGTGTTGTTACCTCTAATAAAACTGACAATGTAAATGATCTGTTGAAGATTGATGCACAAATGACAACTCGTCAAGTAGCTAGATGCGTGTGCATATCGACGGGATCAACATATAAGATTCCGAAGAAAAAAATACGAGTTAGCCGTATTGCTGCTAGGTGGATACACCATTCACTGCTTGATGGCCAAAAGAGAGGTCGTGTTTCGATTGCCCGTAAAATGCTTAAGAAATATCCTCACTTTAATCAGAGCACATTTTCTAATATTTGGACAGTCGATGAAACATAGGTAACTTCTACCAGCCCACAAGAAATGTAGCAACAAAATATGGGCGACCAAAAATGTAAGAATACCATCCATTGCAAAACGTAGTACAAGTATGACGAAGGTCATGTATGGTATCTTCCTTAACAGTCGCAGTGAGACAGTTCAAGTAGCTATTCCTCGTAGTAAAACGGTCAGAGGGGAACTGTATCGACGATTAGCTATGAAAAAGTTCGAAAACTTCGTGAAAAAGTCTCGCCCTAGGCTCTGTCTTCAAAGCCTTACCCTTTTACAGGACAATGTGCCAGCACACACCTCAAAAGGAACAATCGCGTTCTTGGAGAAGAAATGCTTGACAATCCTCCCGCACCCACCTTAAGCACCAGATTTAGCCCCATGTTACTTTTTCTTGCTTCCACATCTGAAAAAACTCTTGAGGGTCGGAGATATCACTCAAGACAGGCAGTTGGGGCGGCATTGTTTCAGTGTCTTAAGGGTGTACCTAAGAAAGACTAGGCTGAAGCTTTCCATAAATGAAGTAACTGACTTAAACTTTGTATTTGTTCAAAGGGTGAGTATGTTGAAGGGATGCACTAGAGTTTTGAGGTAAATGACTATTCCTTTATGTTTTAGAACCCATGTTGCAATAAATAATGAACACCCCTCGTACCTGTCAATATGACATTTTTACAAAAGAAGTTAATGAATTTTAGGGAACAGTTACTTTATGTTGTAGTTTATAAAATAGATTATTTTTAGAAGTAATCTGCACATGCAAGTGACCATGGCAACCATTCTAAGACATCCAGCCAGATTAACTTCAATACCATGTTTTCGTTGCTAAGCAACAAGCGACATCACTTTCAATCAAACTTTTGGATATATCGTTGCATGCGCAACAAGCTATGCCACATAATGGTTACATTTGTGATGTTTAAATGGTACTATCTCTTGCATTTTAAGGAAATTCCCGCTATTTATTGGATGACCCCCGTATGTGCGTTAGTCCATGCTTATTTTCCAGATAAAATTCATTTTTAATCCTGCTTAAAATCGCCAAGACGACGGCCATTGAACATAATAATTAAAACCTGTTATATGCGTTACCACCAATGAGATTTTTGAAAGCAGGTCAGAAAACATTTTCTGTTGATTATATTTAGGTGGCAGCTAGAACATGTGAAAATCTTGGCTCTTGTTTGCATTTAAACGGTTTGATGGATATGCAGTGAAATTCAAGTTTATTTGAATTTTTTGTATAACAACTTAACAATAGGGTATTACATAATAAGCCCCATATCTCACAAATAATGTTAGATACTTTTTTGAAATGTATATTTCCTATACGCTTTGACAGTTCATATGTGTTTTGAAGAGTGAAAACAGTCAAGATATACTTCAAGAGGAACAAACATAGATGCGCTGTCATAAAGCCTAAGAAGAGTCTAACATTGTAACGTAGGTAACAGGCTTGGTTGTCAAAACGGTCACTAAGTATATCTTAAAGAAGAGCAAAGAGACTTAACAATTACAAAGTGCACAGCTATTCTTACCAAATCAAGCTTTACTTATTTCAACAGTTTGTTTGTATTTAATATGTTGTCTTCTAAATTTTAGGCTACCACCAGTACACGCCCCCCCCCCCCCATCTTTTACATGTCTACACATATAGCCCTAGATGGAAATCATACGGGGGATTGTTCAGGTCTGATGGTACCGACTTCCAAAATTTTGGGTATTGGCTATAAGTAATACATGTGCAAAATTGCACAGTTTTAAATGTTTGTTAAAGGTTATACACCTTAAACCAAAAATTGGTTTTACATGACGTGCCTTATGTCATGATTTGCTTTCTGCAAGGCATTTTACCATGTTAATGTCAGTTTTATACCATCTGTTGCTTTTATAAATCTCTTGTCTTGCATTTAACATTACATTAGAAGTGTTCTGGGAGTTTCTAGTTAAGAATTAAATCGGTATTAGCTGTAACAATACGAATAAAGGGATTTCAATGCGGTAATTAAAAAGAGTAAATGCGCGCATAATTAGTTAGCTCTTTGTCTACTGGATAATTTTCCATGCTTTTTGTCGTCCGCAGATGTTTTTTTTCAAAATCAACTTTTTCGAACAATCCTTTCAGGAATACCACCAGAGTGTCAAAACAGTTTAGATCCAGAATGTCCTGGATGCAAAGGTTATCCGCCTCTAGTAGGCAAAGAGCGCTCAATATAATACGATTGGCAAAATAAAATGGAAACGATTTGGCCAGAGCATAATATGCCTAGGCCAATTATAAACTTTATGCAAGTTCAAGGAAGAACAACCAATAAGGAGAATTTATTGCTTTCCCATACAACAAGGGACTGCTCTAAAAGTAAACAATTCGATCAATCTCGCGAGACCTGACGATATCTCATCAATGCTTAGAGCGCTACCTGTCGGCGATAATGCAATTCGCTTCCTCGGGTCTTCCCCATTTTGAAAAAGAATGCAATTGAAGAGTAACGCTGTTCGTTTCAGCAGTTCACTCCCATTTAATGTAAGTAGATACAAGTATTTTAAATCGTCCATGCTACGCCCTTGTAGTAGTGATTCTATGGTTTGGCTGACACAACCATCCCCGATCCACACTCGACAGTCTTCTGTGCTTAATTAGTCAGGTTACATGTATCAATTATGATGTGTGTGTGTGTGTGTGTGTGTGTGCGTGCGTGCGTGCGTGCGTGTGTGTGCGTGCGTGTGTGCGTGCGTGCGTATGTGAATGTGTTCAGTGATAGAAGTAATAACCTAGCCATATTGACCTGGCTTTTGGACCGCGTAACAAGCCCACATCTCCTTTTATGTGAATAACGTAGGTTGTATATCTACTCAAACAATCGATTAATATATTTTGAACAAAATGTCGTTGACATTCATTCAGAAATTTGCATTTTCCAAATGAATTGCTGTTTTTGTTTCAAAACAGTTCTTACATTGTTTGAATAATGCATCTGCAGAAACTTTTGTTTTTAGAAACACATCATAGACGGACAGAATGAATGAATTATCTTAAGTTATAAAGTGATAATATCACTTTTACAAGAATAGTAAATAATACTAGAGGTTTTTGATAATGCATCAGCATATTTTTGCATTTTCCAGCAAACGGTAATTGCGATTGAAAAGTTACTTGCAGGTTTTAATATAATGGTTCACAATACAGTGTTATGAATCAGTCATTACTTTGACTACATCATAACGCGCGCGTCGTTGCTGATGCAGCACTTTTGGCGAGAAGACATTAAGTGTTTGTCGTTATGCAACGTTGTTTAAGAGACTAAGTCTGCAACTATGAACATTTTTCGATTTTTTTTTCTTTTTAAATCATTTGTAAAAGTATAATTAAGTTATGTTTTCACAATAAATCTGTTCACTATAGCTGAAAACTGCACGGAAAAGTGAATAATCTTATTAAACAGGTGTGGTTTTCTCTTGTTGGTAATTATTTTCGTACATCCAATAATTATAAACAGTTAATTTTAACATAAATGCTGTTGTTTTTATACTGATAATTTGTTAAGATTTACGAAATTTGTAAAATGTTTACCTGAATTTAAGTTATTATACTGTGTTCTTGAAAAAATAGAAACATTAGTTCTAAAATTAAAAGATCAAAAGTTACAGACAATGCAGCTTTAAGAACACATTACATACTGTTAATAAACATGTAACCCACTATAGTATTTTCTTTATAGCGTATTTGAAATTTAGAATTTTCTAAACTGAGGAAGGTGGAAAATCCGATAAAGAAACCGGGTGTGCAATGCTTCTCATTCTAGCATGACGTTCACAAACTATTTGAGCCATGACATGTGATTTCCAACAATGTGGCAGTTTGACAAGTGTAGACTCAGACGAGCATGTGCAGCTTTCTTATAACCTTAGAAACTCCAAATCATGTTCGGTCAGTAGCTTAACAGCCATAAAATTTTCAAGCGACTAGCAAAGGCTCTGATCAGACTGTGTATACGCGCAGGCTGATCTGAGGCTTTGCTGGTCGCACATACCACATTGTTGGGATCTCATATCCCGGCGCATTTTGACAAGCAACAGAGATGTGAAGCAATCGGCACTCTTAGGAAGTTTTTCAGTGACTTTTACGTTGTAAAAGTTAACAGCCATGTCACGTGGAAGATGTGTTTATATTGTCAGTAACTTTCTGTTCTTCTGCTGACATATTTTTATACTTTATGAATGGTCGCAAATTTTATCTTTATTATTATTCAAATTAATAAATTAATTGTTTGATTATGACATAATCCCCCTTGTGACTGGATCAGCCAAGGACCAGCTGTTTTGTTTTGTTTTGTTTTTGTTTGTTTTGTTGCTTTACGTCCCAATTCTTTAATCACTCTAGGTCAACATAGTCAACAACAAGAGGTATAATACAGATAATTACATGCATGAAAATATGTCAACAGCTATGGTCATTGCGGGACGGTCATTCACCTAACCACATTTTTTCCTGGGCAGGCTTGAACAAGCGGTTAACCAGTAATTCGTGCACATACTTTCGCTTGGAACTGACAACAACCCTTCTTGCGGAAATCAGCGGAAGGAATGAGAATGACCGTAGAAATTATTTCATGATCAATCTCCACGAAAGTATGGGACCGGACCGGGATCGAACTCGCGACCCCTGGATCTGCAGTCAGACACGCATCTGTAGCCAGACACGTTACCGACTGCGCTACGCGGCCCGGTAGGACCAGCTGTACGAAACATCAACAAGAGGCTCAATAAGCCTATACCGTTCACCTGAGTAGTAAGCCTTATGGTTTCAGAATTATTTTTTTTTGTTACGAGTCTATGGCATGAGAGTGGCCATTGGGATCGCTGGGGCTTGATTGGCAGGGTTTACGAAGGGTAACATTCCTGGGCCATGATTGGCAGGGTTTATATAGTGTTACATTTTTTCATATTCTGGACTTTAATGAATATTGGGTTCTGACAGAAAGCAGAATATCGCTAACGCCGGTGCCAGGGGTCGAGAGAATTGTTGCACTTTTCATTAGTTCTCATGAACGGACTCAATACAACCGAGTCTGCTGTTTTCTACTATTGTAGGTTCTCTCTATTTCTGAAGGATCCGTTTTTCCAGATTAATTGCATAGGAGAACACTGAGCATTGCAACAAACTGATATATGTATATAAGCTCATGGATTTAGAGCCTCTTGGATTTAGAGGAGATGATTTTTAAAGTTTTCCCATGATAAGTATGGGAGCTAAAGACCACTGGGGCGAAGCCAATTTGGACCACAGGGGCATGGTTTTCAGGATTTGTGTAGGGGACTAGACATTGCTACATACTAAATGTTTAAGCTGTGTGCCTCATGGTTTCAAAGAAGACATTTTTTTTATTTATTTAAAAGTATTTCTCACAATAAGTCTATGGAAACTCTTGACCCCCAGGGCAGTGTCAGTTTGGACCCAGGGGTATGGTTGGCAGGATTTATGAAATAATTTTATCTCATATGGGGTTTGAGCGAAACCGCCTAGTAACCAAAATCATCTAAAACTTTTAAAAAAATGAGATTATTTTAATTTTGAAAAAATTAATTCCCCATTTCCGGATGGGGATGTTTCCTCGCTCCCCTACTTATAGTGTATGTATTTCCAGCTTATTCGTTTCCTTTAAGATAAAAATATTTCAAAATCATGGAGAATTTTCAAAAAAATCTGGAAAAATTAACAAATAATAGTCAGTTAACATTAGCAAATCGAATCCCATTTGTAAATTTGAACCCTCTATCAAAAATCGTGGATCTGCCCCTGAATGTAAAATGACTTGAACAACAGAAACCAATTTATCACTGATAAGTTACTAAAACAAGGCTATTGAAATCATAAACATCGTAAAGCATTTTGTAAGTTCTACAGAAGACACTCGGAGTTGATCGTAAAAAACATGTGGACTTGAATACTCTTTTACAACAAGGCATTTCAGAGCCAGTATTTAATGGCGATTTAGTTTATAAATTCAAAAGAACTGTTGGAATTCCTGATCAGTTCAAAAAGATCACTAATCATTGTAAAAGAGTGGGATATAGCATGAATATTATGCGAAAGTCTGCATGTCAGGTTATATACCTAATCACGGTTTATACCTATGGTTTTCTCTTTAATTGCACGACGAGACTCATTGACGATCCTTGCTTTCAATGTGATCGGTGGGTCAGTGTCTGGTGTTTGTCTTTGGCTGGGCCCACCGTGGTACATCTGTGGTTGTTTTTTACTTTCTCCCTAACTGCCTGTGAGTTGAGGGCCTTTTATTTGTTTCATCACAATATTTTGATTGTTTCCTGTGATTCTACATTAAATGGGCCACGACACGAGAAAACCTGTCTTCGGGTGTTTGCGAAAATCACAGGCGCAGACCAGCCTGCACATCCGCGCAGTCCGATCAACGCCTTTATTATTCGCTTTTTTAAAAGTATCATATGTAAACTTGCTACTGGTAAAATTTCAATTTTCTAGCTAGTCTATGTAGCTGAGGAGACTGGTTTGAAACACGCTTTGTTGGAACCCCCGAAGACAGGTTTTCTCGCGACAAGGCCCAAAATAAAGTCGGAAACCTCCACGCGCAACAAAACATATTTTGTGTTTGCGGTGGTTCTGTTGGTGGTGGTGGTTCATTGTTTATTGATTCTCCCATTGCCTAGTGGGGGTTGTGGGTTTGTTGTGCAGTACTTAGTGTCCTTCAAAATGTTGCAATCATCTCGCTGCTGGGGAATAGAGAGCTGGTTGCTTTGCTTTCATTGCCTTTTGATGTCATGTCACTGTTAGTGTTCTGTGTATTTTCCTTGTGTGGATGCCGAGGGTTGGTCTGTAGTGTGTTAGTGGCATTTCCTGGCCATACTCACTTACATTTTTTGTCTTGAAACATGTATTTCATCTCACTAAAATAAAGAGTAACATGGGTTAGGAAAAAAGTTCTGTCTAAAAAGATAAATCACTTTAAACACAACTAAAATTACAGAATGATTTCATTTGTTTGATAAACCATAGTGTTTTACTGTTCAGTATGGAATATACAAGAGGTGTTTCATGTTTATTTGAACAAATTTGAAAATGTCGTTACTCATTTATTTCACGTTATATTGGGCAATAATTGATTTCCATGGGTTCGTCTGATCCCCAGAAATACACAGTCATCAAGAAAATAGTTCTTAATCTTTATTTTCTGGTTTGAAACAGTCTCTGAAGATGAGTAGTCAAAATTTAAGCGTTTAAAAATGCTGTCTGAAACGAAATGTACTAAATCTTTCTCGAACAATTTCTCTAAAAGATATGACGTTTTTCTCTTGGAACCTTTTATATATTGTACATAGATAATTAAAGTATGTTCTGTTAGAAAATAAAGCCTTCTAGTTGGATATTTACTTTTTGGAAGCGACTTTTACATCAATTTTTAGGGTTTACAGTTTCCATAGCAACACTAAATTGTATGCAAAATACTCAAATGCAATATTTGGTGATCAGTTTCATCGGTAATAGATACTTAAAATATTTAAGAAATTAAGTCGGCTGTGAGTTTTGAGAATTTGCTTTTCAAACTTCTTCCAAGACACATTTTATACATGAGATACCCATTTGGGCACTTTTATGGAAGAACTTTTTAAGCCCAGTTTCCAAGCAAAAACAGGCACTCATAGGCTGTTTCTCATCTTAATAATAGACTGAGTGTGCCACTAAACTTAAAAGAAAATTTCACACTTAAATACGTATTTTCTTAGAAGATACGCCCGTTTTAGCTCTTAAAATCAGTACAAGGGGGGTGGGGATATATTTAGGGCCGCCGTGTCATGGCTATGCTATAAATTGCCATCTAGTCTGTTTGGCAATACCAGGGACACGTCTGTTATGCACGAAAAAGCAAAATTTGTTTGTTTTAATTATATGCAACCACAAACAGTGAAATTCAAATCTGTTCAAATAAACATGAAACATGTCTCGTATATGCTGTTATATCACTCACAGACGCGACGTCATGTGATAAACCAAATTTTACAATAATGTGTGTGATACAAGAAGCTAAGCAATGTTGAGTACACCAGCTATACGCACTATGTAGAATTCTGAGATACATGTGCTGTATGCAAATTTATGAGAAATTTTAAGATATATTAAAGCTGCATACTCTGTAACTATGAACATTTTTCGAAAAAAATATTTTCTTTTTAAATCATTTGCAAAAGTAGAATAAAGATATGTTGTCACAATAAATCTAATTTCTACAGCTGAAAACTGCATGAAAAAGTGAATTATCTTATAAAAACAGGTGTATTTTCTCTTGTTTGTAATTATTTGCGTCCCTCCAATAATTCTAGACAGTTGATTTTTAACATAAATGCTGTTGTTTTGGCACTAATAATTTGTTAATTATTACGAAAAAGGTAAAATGTATACCTGAATTTTAGTATTTTTACTGTGTTCTTGAAAAATAGAAACATTATTTTAAAAATGAAGATATCAAAAGTTACAGATTATGCAGCTTTAAGTTAGAAAAATATCTAGCATTCGTAGCCGTGCTTTAATGCACTTGATAAAGAAGAATTGCGTCTGGCTTGTGTCAATTTTGATGCTTGCTCCCGTTTAAATGGATACAATACAGACTCAAGTGTGCTTTACATTGGCATTTGGTAGCAAGTAACCCATTAAGCATACAAAAGCGGCCACCATCGGCCCGCCAGCGAAACGCCATGGCGTTTCACTGTCGGGCCCATAGTGGCCCGAGACTGTATGCTGTCTGGGAAATACACTGAAAAAATAAGTGTTACCTTACACAAAATTTTGTCCCAGCTGAATAGGCACTGGTCTCGCTGTAACTTCTCACATTAAAAAGTTGCAAAGTCTGTAACTTTTGATATTCTAATTTTGGAAATAAAGTTTCTATTTTTCAAGAACACAGAAAAAATACTCAAATTCAAGTATACATTTTACCATTTTCATAAATTTTAACAAATTACATCTATCAAAACAACAGCATTTATGTTAAAAAAACAACTGTCTAGAATTATTGGAGGGACGTAAATAATTCCTAGCAAGAGAAAAAGCACCTGTTTTTATTAGATAAATCACTGTTCCATGCAGCTTTCAGCTTTACTGAACATATTTATTGTGAAACATAACTTAATTCTATTTTTACAAATGATTTAAAAAGAAAATAATTGTTTTTGAAAAATGTTCATACTTACAGATCTAGTCTCTTAAACACAGTCAGACATTGAGAAAGCAAATGAACTAAATAAATGTTTTGGGGGTCTATTTACCCAGGAAAATGTATCTAATATACCTACACATGCTAAAGTGAAAGACTTAAATTTTGACAGACTTTTGGGAACAATAGATATACGTGTGACTGAGCTAGAAACAATTTTACATGAGTTATATACAACAAAGTCTATGGGACATGATACTATGCATCCATTTTTATTATAAAAACTGTCAAAACATTTAATTATGTCATCCTTTAAACGCCATATTTCAAAAATCAGTTTCAACAGGTACATTAAAATGTCAAAAGAGTGGTAATATGAAAAGGCGGCATTACTGTTTGAGACGGTAGATAAATCAGTTATAGTAAACCTGTATAAAACGGCAACTCTAAATCGACAAAACAAAACAAAGATCTTAATGATAAATGGTAGCTTAAAGAAGGTCGAAAATATTGCAGAGTGCTCACCTTGGATCATTCTGCAATACTTTCGACCTGCATTAGTGATAATTGGTCTTGAAAACTAATTTTCAGCATTTTTGATAGTGGCTATTTTACACAGGTTTTACTGTACTTGTAACTATAGGCAGGTGAGCTTTGGATAACTAGGATATAACTCATCTTCTATCTTACTGTCAATTTGTTTGTTTTCATTCTGGACGATCATGAATACTTCGAATGCTGGATGTTTTGGCAGATTGATCAATGTATGTAGAAGAGAATAAATCCTGAGATTCTGGAAAAAAAACTTTCGAGAAAGTTAGTCACCAAAGGTTACTGAGAAAAATATCTTCAAATGGAATAAAACACAGCTCATTACAGACTATTAGGTTGAATTAAAGACTTTTTATCAGAAAGAAAACAAAATGTTTTTGTGAAGGGTAAAAGTTCAACTTGAGAAGATGCTCTCTCTTGAGTCATTCAGGGTAGTGTGGTTTGGTCAATCTTATTTATACTATATATGAATGACTTCCCAGATGCAATTAAGAGTGTAATAAAATATTTGCTGATGACGCGAAGATCTATCATACTACAAGTGTCATTCTTCAAGATGGCCTTCAAGACTCTGACTTATGAGCTGATAAATGGGGGCTTCAATTCAATATAAACACATGTAATGTGGAGCATTATGGAACTGAAAATAAAAAGCATATTTACAAAATGAACTAAACATATTGAATGATGTGAATGAAAATAGTGATTTGGGGAAATCGCCAAAATGCTAAACTAAATTATACATGAAAACACCCGTTATGTACCAAAAGAAGATATAAACAAGTTGACTTAAAAAGGTTTGACCTTACTAATGAACCTACAAACGAGTCTACGATGCATTATCTTCTGTAAGGCGGCATGCATATAACAAACTGACTTATCTTATCTGAGCATTGAGGGTACATGTGACATACTTGTTTAATAAATGCGTCACGAAGTCATGTGTTTCACGATTGATTGATTCAATCTTGTTATCATGACCTGATCATGCACATTTTTAGTGCAGAAAATTTTATCATTATATCGCTAAATACTATAATACCAATCATTGTTATGGTTCGGCTACCAAAGGTGACTTAACCTCTCGGATTGTTTATAGCCATTCACCGCTTGCTACTTTTTAACGTAAGTGTTTTAATAATACGTACAGCGTATTAATACATAACCCATTTTTCAGCGATGATGTGTCATAGCAGACAGGTCGATCTCCATCAAGATATCGCGCCTGTGCAGACAATGTTCTACTGTGACTACCCTTTTTTATTGAAGTCTAGACAAGACTGATTCTTTCAAGAAGTTTTCTAGGTTCTAATCAAAACACTTTGCAGTGGATTTTGTAGGCTTGTTTTTTCAGTCACCATGGGAAATTAACTTTGAATGTTAACAAGCAGTGGGAGTGGTTAAGTTCAAATGCAGTGGAATAAATATATGTCCGATTTGCAGTTCGCCAACATTTTAGAACATCTTAAATTTGTTTGTCAAATAACAGGCCCACAGTTAAGAGTGCGTACTGGAAAAATAATTTATTATTTCTCAACCAAAACTTATGTTTTGGGTACTCAAAAGAACCGTCTCATTGAGACGGTTCTTTTGAGCACCCAAAACACATGTTTAAATTGATAGGTTAGGAAATAAACGCAATTTTAGGTGCACAAACGATCCTTATCTGGACCTATAATTAATAAGCCAATGCTCTCGGGATCGCTGAACGGTTAAAGACCTCAACTGTCTCTGGGGGGTTTCTTGTTGCTGTTGTTTTTGTTGTTGTTGTTGTTGTTGTTGTTGTTGTTGTTGTTGTTGTTGTTGTTGTTGTTGTTGTTGTTGTTGTTGTTGTTGTTGTTGTTGTTGTTGTTGTTGTTGTTGTTGTTGTTGTTGTTGTTGTTGTTGTTGTTGTTGTTGTTGTTGTTGTTGTTGTTGTTGTTGTTGTTGTTGTTGTTGTTGTTGTTGTTGTTGTTGTTGTTGTTGTTTGAAATCGCAAGAACTGCCGTAAGAAGTCAGTAATATTTTTCCCCGTTCATCAAAAAAGTCGAGCTGCTTTTTGTGTGTGTGTGTGTGGGGGGGGGGCTTATGTTATCTAATTTTGTAGATTTTCTTTATTTATTTATTTTTTCAGAAGTATTCAGAGGTCATAAGAGCTGTCGTTGTCTCGTGTGGAGTCTGTACAATCCTCACCCTACATCTATAAGCGCTATATGCTCAAGTGCCTTTTTCTTTTTCACATGTTGAGAGACAATTGAAATGGCTATGCCTACGGTGAATTTCGTCTGTTGAATCAAGAAATCTTGAGGAAAATAAGTACATAATCCCACGAAAGAAATAATACCATTTCTAGCTTAGATTGATTTTACTGTTTTCTGGCTGTATAATGTAATTTGTCACTGGATAACTTAATTTGCTATCATATCGTAGAAATCATCAAGCGAACTACGCAGTTCGAGACGAAAACTTGCGAAAGCCATTATGTCTGAAAATGGAATAAGGAAATTTGGAAGAAGCTAAAACATTAAAGTCATAAGTCACTAATGGAATAAACAATCCCATACCTCGTTTAATTATTCTATCTCTTTTAGCAGGCTTCCATATTCGTGTTTTAGTCAGATTAAGGCAACGCAGACATTTGTTTTGGCGCTAAATATGTCTGATAGCAATGTGTATTATTTAGTATAAAGTTCGTCTTGTTGTTGTTGTTGTTGTTGTTGTTGTTGTTGTTGTTGTTGTTGTTGTTGTTGTTGCTGCTGCTGCTGCTGCTGCTGCTGCTGCTGCTACGTTGTTGTTGTTGTTGTTGTTGTTGTTGTTGTTGTTGTTGTTGTTGTTGTTGTTGTTGTTGTTGTTGTTGTTGTTGTTGTTGTTGTTGTTGTTGTTGTTGTTGTTGTTGTTGTTGTTGTAAGTGAAGTGGCCGCGAAGTCTCAAAACTTGACAGTGACAAACATCTGCCAATAGCTAAATGTCGGGAAATAAACTGGAGACAGGCATCTTTCAATAGCACTAAAAAATTCGGAAATGACTGCTGACAGATAACTGAAGTTACATGTAACTTGTTTTCTGAGAATTGTCCTATCGTAGACTTCCTTAACCCTGTAGTGCTTGGTGGACCTTGTATTTATACGATAAAAGGAATCCTCGTTACAACTGTAAGCACTGAATCAACCATGTTTTTGCTATAATAGGGTAAAGTCAGGTAACTTCGGACATCAGGTAAATTCGGACAGCGACCTTGTTTGAGTCATATTATAATCATTGGAATGAAAAATAATCAACAAAGCAAACAGTGAAAATCCTGATGAGACGGCTCATCTGGATTTCCAATGTTTGCAAATGTGTGTTCGAATTTACCTGGTGTCCGAAGTTTCATGACTTTACTCTTATTGACAGATTCTGTAAACAAAACAGAAGTCCTTACACTCACCCATGTGATGGGTACAGGTATCAAAGGGGGAGGAACTCTTTTAAGAAAGTAGTCTTGCTGTATTTACTTGATAGGATCAAAATTAAAGTACAAAAATAAGGCTTTACAGGTGCCGATGATCCCGCATCTTCGCAAGCTAAGGGTACTAACTCCATTTCGTTCCTTACGCACGTGCGTAAGGAACGAAGTGGAGTTAGTACCCTTGGCTTGCGAAGATGCGGATCCCGCAGATTAGATAATTAATTGACATATATACTGTAAACAACACTCACCCATGGGATGGGGACTGATCCCTCAGATGAGACTATGGTTAAAAAATCAACTTTCCTCAGAAAGTTGTCATGTTGCATATCAAATAAAAGAGAATAAAGAGCAAAAATTTTGCAAACTAAAATATGCATCAGGCCAGGGGTCTGAAGCTTCATTTTTAGAGAAAGGCCATGTTGCATATCCAAATGAAGGGAATAGTGAGTATGTTAATAAGCAAGCACAAAATAGGCCCTTACACATGTCACTGACCCCTTAGAAGGGACCAGGATTAAAAAGGCATCCTTTTAGATAGAGGGGTCATGTTACATATCAAAAGAGTTTATCAACATTCTCTCTCTCTCTCACACACACACACACACACACACACACACACACACACACACACACACACGATAGTATTTCAGTTTTTTCTCAAAGCTTTGGTAAATATTTGGATTTTTTCTTTCAGCATTTCTCCTAGTTTCTATAGCTCGTGTTATCTTCGCATAAAATGGGACTAATTAAGCATTTAATATTGAAGCAGCTTGTTTCTTCATTTTGTTCTTATTTTGATCGGTTTTTCAATTCACTATAGGCACACAATCCGTAACGCAAAGATACAGGTACATGTACATGCAAGTCACTTTAACTGTCAATTGAGTTTGGGACTTGAGCCCAACTTCTACAGTCCGTCGAATGAATCCTCATAGAGACCCCTTTTTAACGCTTTTGCAAACAGGACAGACCCAGTTCAGGCAATTGTTTTAAGAGCTGTCTGATCAGGGTCTATGAGATACTATACTGATCCTACACCAGTGGACCTGATAAGACATGTCTTTGTTCTATGTACTTTTTATATGTTTATTTATATAATTATTCATAGACGGTGGAGCCTAGCATGAATATTCATGAAGGAAATGATCAAATGATTCACAATGGGAATATATGTATATCGCTTCTCATAAAATAGCCAATGCGCCAGCACATCAGATTTTGGCATTCATTGTAGTGTCGAGCAACGAAGGCTCAGGCCAGCCTGCACAAATAGGCAGACTCTCCAGAGCCCTTACCGCTCGCATACACAAAATATAGCTGTTTACATGAGCCGCGACATGAGATTTCCAACAATGAGGTATGTGCGACCAGCAAAGGCTCAGACCAGCCTGCGCTTATGCGCAGTCTGATCAGAGCCTTTGCTTGTCGTTTGAATATTCTATGACTTTTAAGCTACTGACCAAACATCATTTAAAGTTGCTGAGCTCAAAGTAGGCTGCACAGGCTCGTCTAAATCTACACTTGTCAAAATGCCACATTGTTTGACATCACATGTCGCGGCTCAACTCTGGCCTCGCTGGGTTTTTATTAGGGACTTTTTAGCATATGCCATAAACGCCAGAATCTAATATGCTGGCCAAAATACATGTGTTTATAAGAAAGGGTACATGTGCACACAACAAGTGTTGGTTCCATTATGGGCCTGAATAAGTTGAATTATTCTAGTCTCGTATTCAAGTATTCTTTGACTTCTCGCTTACTGTAAAGGCGGCACCTCATGAATGCGTAATACGGACTGGTCAACCTTAGAAGCTGAAAATGAGGCGTGGTTTTATTCAAAAGTAAATGTATCATCTCAGTATAGACGCAAACCACATTATTTAGTCCTTAAAACGCTAGCAAAATAACTGCATCTGAAAATGTCTATTTAACATAAGCATAGAGGCAAACAATGTGGACCAAGATCAGAATGCTCCCTACAGGAGCAGCCTGATCTGGGTCCACACTGTTTGTCTATGAGGCTTCAAATAGTTTAGTGGACGACAAAAAACATACATTTTGTGAAAATTGAGCTTTAAGGGTTAATACATGTGCGCTCAGTGTGTATACGGTTAGGATTTTCATGAAATGCACGTACGTTAGCGCGGCCCAAACAACCTATAATTTCTTCACCAACTTATAAATCGAACCTGATTTCCCCTTTTTAGCAGATGAAATAGCCGAACCACACCCAGATATGAATATTTAAGTCGCCGCCTTTATAGTAAGCGAAATGTCTAGTAATAGCTGAGAAGACTCGTTTGGTACCTTACCTTGTCACAAAGCTATGAGTGAAAGATCAAAATTTCCAAAATCCTGAACTTTAGAAATTCAATTTTTTAAACCTGCTAAAATGTGTTATGTAATCTAAAAATTTATCAGAGAAGCTTCTATAATCTCCCTAATTCAGCATTTTGAGGCTGACTTTCTTTGGAAAGTCAGCCTCAAAATCCTGAATTCACGATTAATCCTGAAAACTTTCACCCATGCAAAGCCAGATGAGCGGGTTTTCATGATTTTACTCATTCGAAGGAGTGTTTTCATTGTGCGCAACCAACTGTTCAATCACAATAGCGAATAGAACTTTTTTTCATTAATAAACATATCCCGAGAAAACGCTTAATTTGTCCAAAGGTTGCTTTAATTTGTGGCAGACCATGTGATTATGTTACGTGCGCATGGGCGAGCAACCAAGAGGCAGATACGCCTACGCATCCGAGCAACCCTGAACCTTTGCTTTTCTCAGAGACAAAACATAGAAGCAGATTAAATTAAAGCAATGTTTTCAGAGGAAAACTATGTCCCCCCCAACCTTAAATTGAGTCAGCAAGCACACTTACCCAAATTCTAATCAGCTCATTATAGTAATGTGTCACAATGGTACAATATATAAAGAATGACTGAAATCCATCATTTATAAAAAGAGATAGCTTTGAGGAAACACACTTTTGGTCAAAATTTGAAATTACAAAGTGCTGGTGTAACCTTGAAAATAAGGTAAAGGTCGTCAGAATTGAATTCACTCTTTCTCCCCTCAAAACAATGTACCTATGCAAGTTGGATGAAAATCCTCCCACTGGTCCATAAGATAAAGCTCCAAAAAGGCTGATTTTTACAGTCTATAAAGGATAGTGACCTTGGAAATTAGGTCAAGGTCACTAAAACCTTATCAACTTTTCATTTTGTCACAATGATAAGCTACATATAGTTTAGCTAGAATGCCTTGTTTGGTTCAAGAGATAACATGTTGAAATCTTATTTTGGTCAAAACTCCCAAAGTGCTTATGTGACCTTGAAAATCAGGTCAAGGTCAACAAAATCTAATCAACTCTTTCAAACCTCCCAACAATTCATTGATATAATTTTGGTCAAAATCCAGTCACCGGTTTAGAAGATAATGTGCTAAATAGGCACAATAAGTTTAGCAATTTCTTATGTTTCGCATCTGTTTATGCTCATCTTTGTGCAATGTCGAACAATTTCAAATGCAATGACGAGAACAGGATCTTAGGCAAATGAAACCACGAATTTACAGACGCCATTCTTTAAATAGGCATTTGGGGAGAGCAAGAATTACAGGAGGGGTCAGTAAGCAAAAATGACACCCGTTGTAAGTAATGCTAAATGATAAGCATTTGATTTTTCGTTTGGTGGTCTTACATCTTCCTCATGTATCATACGCCTATAATAACTATTGGTTGTGAGACAGATATGATAGTGATTTCATGCTGAAAAAATCAGCTGCCATCAATGACGCCAAAATGTAGTCATCATTTGATTACACTTCTAATGTTAATTCGCTTGCCGATCAACAGGGACTCAGTTTACAAAGATGGCATAGGCTTACAATGTAATTGACCTTATGGTTGATTAAAACCTTAAGTTATCCGAAAATGGTGCGACGCATTTGCGAGATATTGGCGACTGTAGATTTTATCTTTCGGCTCGTGCTCTATCGCCATGAAGATGTTTCATTCAACATTATTTTTCTGAATGTGTTGGAAGGCATAAAACAGTTTCACTTGTCAATGTTGTACAAGAAAAAACGACCAGAAACACCGTTTAAAGGCGATAACGTTAAAGCATTAATAAAAACGTCAAATTGTGAAAACTTGGTCCTTTATTTCTCTTAGACAGTTCAGAAAATTGCAGCATTTGCTATGCTCTTTTTGGTTTCAGTGACCAAACAATCGCTTGAAAATGTTTTTGGCTTCCTCCAATGATCAAAAAATACCGTCGTTACCCGCAAGCCTTAAAATTTAAAGTCACTTCAGCACGGCCGCTGCGTTCGTTTATATCATATTTTTTAATGGAAATTCTTGTCAGATGTTCGGCGCTTGTATTTTTTTGACAGCAAATGAAACTTGAGATCTGATGTGGATGGGCTCATCCATACAAAACAATTGCTAA
Organism: Loripinus fragilis; assembly: GCA_964019695.1. Classification (NCBI taxonomy): domain Eukaryota; kingdom Metazoa; phylum Mollusca; class Bivalvia; order Lucinida; family Lucinidae; genus Loripinus; species Loripinus fragilis. Next base: position 54,447,921 of record OZ026515.1, read on the forward strand.
ACTTATTGTGCATAGTATAGAATGGTGACCTTGAAAATAACGTCAAGTCAACAAAATCTGATCAAGTCTTAATAGTACCACAATAAAACAATATATGAAGTTAGGTAATAATCTATTTTCCGTTCAAAAGATAACATGCGGACGTCGACGCAAATGCCGATGCGGACGCCAACGCCGACTTCATCCGCACCAAAACCAATATGGCCAAACATGCCCTCTCTTCGGCCCTCCGACCGGTTTTGTCACGTCGAGGTCCAATTAAATCCTCAGTCAGCTTTTGTAGCTCTTTATCTGGTTACCATAGGTAAGCTATTATTATCCTGGAAACATCTACTTCCGACCATGTCGAAGGGTCTCTTTCGTATATGTTGAGGCATATTTGTTGTTTTCGCTACAAAAGACTTCGAAAGCATCTCTGTTGATTGGGCAAAGTCTCTAGAGAAAGCTGTTTCCTTCGTAATCATGAACGAAAGAAGTTAATTAGTTCCTATATTGGATCTGTGCAATGATTTGTGGTTTAGTTTGACATACAAAAATGGCTTCAGAGATTCAGATGGCTGCTTTAACTTATTGTCAATTAATACAAGTATTCTTGTCCGTCTCCCTAAGGATACCTTGTATTAATTTGATGCAAATGACATTGTGAAACACATGGAATGGATTGGACGTATAAGACGGTGCAGTAAAACCTCGAGGATTCAAACTTCTATTTTGCGAAATCCTCGCTAATTCGAAATACGTTCCAGACATGCTTGATTAATAGAATAGGGCCTATTCATGATCCATTTTAATAACCGTCTGTAGCAACATTTGAGCCGTGACATGAGATTTCCAACAATGTGGTATGTGCGACCAGCAAAGGCTCAGACCAGCCTGCGCATACGCGCAGACTGATCAGAGCCTTTGCTAGTCGCTTAAATATTCTTTGACTGTTAAGCTACTGACTGGACACCATTTGGAGTTTCTTAGCTTAAAAGGAGGCTGCACAGGTTCGTCCGAGTCTACACATGGCAAAATGCCACATTGTTTGAAATCTCATGCCACGGATCATATGTTTTAGGTGCGTAAAACAAACGTCACCTTGATACGTTTCTTTAGTGCGCCCATAACTCATATGTTTGATGGAAAAAAAATGCTATTACAAGCAAGTACATGTATAATACATTCCAGATTATTGCATTCCAGTCTATTACATTCCAGTCTATTACATTCCAGCCTATAGCATTCCAATCTATTATAATCCAGTCTATTACATTCCAGCCTATAGCATTCCAATCTATTATAATCCAGTCTATTTCATTCCAGTCTATTGCATTCCAGCCTATAGCATTCCAATCTATTATAATCCAGTCTATTTCATTCCAGTCTATTGCATTCCAGCCTATAGCATTCCAATATATTATAATCCAGTCTATTTCTTTCCAGTCTATTGCATTCCAGCCTATAGCATATGAATCTGTTATAATCCAGTCTATTTCATTCCAGTCTTTTACAATTCAGTATATTACATTCCATTTTATTCCATTCCAGTATATTATTACATTCCAGTTTATTACATTCCAGCTAATTTTATTCCAGTCTGTTATATTCCACTTGATTTTATTCCAGTCTATTTCATTCTTGGTCATTTACTTTCAGTCTATCTATTTCTAGACTAGTTTATTCCAGGACATTTCATCAAGTCGATTTTAGTCCAATGCCTTCCTTCCAATCCATTCTGTCTCTGTATAATGCATTCCCATATATTTGATCTTAATCAATTTCATTCCAGTGTATTCCATTCCAATGTATTCATTTTAAATCTATTTCATTCCAATTTATTCCATTTCAGTCAATTTTATTCTAATATATTCCGTTCAGTCTATTTCATTACAATGCATTCCATTTCAGTCAATTTCAATCCAATGCATTCCACTCCAGTCTGTTTTATTTCAGTCTAATTAGTTCATTTTGATTCATTTCCTGTCTCTTTGTTTCCAGACCTGTTCTTCCAGGCCATTTCATCCTAGTCTATTTTTTACCTTACCACCTGATTTCAGTCCATTTCATTCCAGGCTATTTTATTTCAGTCGATTGCATCCCAGTCATTTTGACTCAAATACATTTTTTCGTTCCAATACTTCCAATGATGTATGCCATCCTCTATTATGTTTTAGATTTACTTTGCCAGACGCATTACGTAGGGGAGATCGTCTAATATAGTTTTATTATATACAGATCAATCAGATACTGATAAATATAACTTGTTATGTATATTTCGAAAATGGAGAATATAAATGCCTAGACCTTTTGACGTAGTCTTATTATAAATAGAGAATACAAGGTGAGTGTCTTTTGATATCAAGTTTACCATGCAAGGTTGTGGGAACGCTTGTTGACATTGCGTGGCTTGCCGAGCGATTCAACATGCGTTCTCAAAGCCGAGCCTGGTAAACTTTATATCAAAAGACGCGAACCTGGTATTGTATTTATCAGTTTACCCATTTTTGAACACTCTTCAAACTAGCAATTACGATGATTTTTTTATCTTTACGTTGATTTAGCGTCATTAGCGACGTCATTCAAAAAGTGCAACGTCATCATGACCTGATAAAGGTAACATGCCGTGAGATAGGAAACGTTTATTAGGTTATGTTGAAACAATTCAGTTAATTTTAGGGGTGACTGATAATAACCCATATAGCTAGGCGGCTAAGAGCCAAATTTTGGCCTGATTGTGCTATTCCGGATACAAGCATGAAATTTGACACAGTTGTAGACCATGACTGACTAAGCAGAATAGGATATAGAACCACATTGGGGAATACCTACTGCGCATGCGCAAAGCATTTTCTGATTTTAGGCTGTTATCATAGAGCTTTCATACAGTTTGACTTTAAAGAAGGGGTCATGTTGGCTGTAGAATAATAAAATATGGCAGAACTGATGTTAATTGTTTGTAGTTAAGTTTTCTTCATTCTTTAATTGCTGCGCATGCGCATAAAATTTGATTTTTGTACAAAGATGGTATTCTGTTTCTCTTTTATTGTAAACTGCGCAAAACCCCTGCCCCTATCAAAGGACCAAAGCATGTCTTCTATAAAGGGACCTACAGACCTGTTTAGATGCGAATGACAGAGGGTTTCTTTAAACCGGATCTTGTTTAAACGATAATAAAAGCCCCATTTATTTACAAGTATAAGCTTTTGCAAAAAAAAAGCTCTGTCTACGCTATGTTATTAAGAAAAGTAATTCCAAGGGAAAAATATTTGGGTCAACCAGGATTCGAACCCAGAACTCCTGCGTGACAGTCGACCACTCTAACCATGTCGCTTAAGAGTTAACCCAACAGCGAGGCTGTTTGGAATGGCACTGTTACTACACTCTTCCCCTTTTTATTTCCTGAGAGCAGGGCATCAACCACAACTAAATATAGCCCGCTACCGCTCCCAGAGGCCGACTCAGGCGCTACCGAATTACCGCTGCCACCAAGTCAAGTTTTAAGCATAGAGGATAGTAGGCTTGTGGCACATAGACAGACATGCAATAACTTTTTTTGCTCAAGCTCAAGCCCCTGGAACACTGGACAGACGCGCTCATCACCTGAGATACCAGTGTGGTCCAAAGTCACCACAACATATTTTCTTTGGATTGTTTTGACTTGGGGATGTCTCTGAAAAAGTGTATATGTATATTTCAAGTGTCTCACTTCCCATAAACAAACCATACCAAACATTAGTTAGTCTATGCCAGTCTATTTTATGTGGGTATGATAACGTTACATTTATTTTTTTTTTTTTTGGGGGGGGGGGTGCCTGATATGCCTCATAGTTTTGGCTGTGAAGCCACTGACTGGCGTTGAGCATTTGTTCCTCCTGTAAAAGATTTCGCATATGGATTCAGTGTTGTCGTTTTGGATGGAACCTCTTTTGTTTAGATACTTATAGGTTTAGGGGATAGCACTGTTCAGTGAACAGCTAGTATATACCAACTATACTATGCACAATAAGTTTAGCAATTTCTTATGTTTCGCATCTTTATGTGTTCATCTTTGTGCAATGTGGAACAATTTCAAATGCGATGACGAGAACAGGATCTTAGGCAAATGAAACCTCGAATTTACAGACGCCATCCTTTAAATATGCATTTAAGGAGAGCAAGAATTGCAGGAGGGGTCAGTAAGAAAAAATGACATCCGTTGTAAGTAATGCTAAATGATAAGCATGTGCTTTTTCGTTTGATGGCCTTACATCTTCCTCATGCATCATACGCCTATAAAAACTATTGGTTGTGTTTACTGATGTTATAGAGATTCCATGCTGAAAAAATCAGCTGCCATCAATGACGTCAAAACGTAGTCATCATTTGATTACACTTCTAATGTTAATTGGCGTGCCAATTCAACAGAGACTCAGTTTACAAAGATGGCAAAGGCTTATAATGTTTGATCTTATGGTTGATTAAAACCTTAAGTTGCCGGAAAATGATGCGACGCATTTGGGAGATAATGGTGTTGTTAGATTTTATCTTTCGGCTCGTGCTCTATAGCCATGAAGATGTTTCATTCAACATTATTTTACTGAATGTGTTGGAAGGCATACTAAGGTTTCACTTGTCAATGTGGTTCAAGAAAAACCGACTGGAAACACCGTTTAAAGGCGATAGCGTAAACGCATTAATAAAAACGTCAAATTGTGAAAAGTTAGTCCTTTATTTCTCTTAGACAGTTCGGAAAATTGCAGCATTTGCTATGCTTTTTTGGGTTTCAGTGACCAAACGATCGCTTGAAAATGTATTTGGCTTCTACAAATGACCAGAAATACCCACGTAACCCGCTAGCCTTAAAACTTAACGTCACTTTAGCACGACCGCTGCGTTTGGTAATTCCATATTTTTTAAAATGGAAATTCTTGTCAGATGTTCGGCGCTTGTATCTTCATGACAGCAAATGAAACTTGAGATCTGATGTGGATGGGCTCACCCATACAAAACAATTGCTAAACTTGTTGTGCATAGTATATGTTTTTAAAACGTAACGTAATATTCACTTTTTGTGCAGTTGATCGAATGGATTCAGTGTGTGGCACATGTCAGGCGGACAGTTTAAAAGCATCAACAAGAGAAAAATGAGGAAAGGACATCCACCAGCGGATCAGTCCATCAAATAATTGTCGAACCGAAACACTGACAAGATTTCTTGTGAGAAGATGACAATAAACTATTTCATTATCTTTCCAACTGCTGTGTTCCTGGACATAAGAAACAATAACAACAGATTGAGATCAGGTGTTGCAAGATGAGAGTGCGTTGGGTAAGCTTTCCAGCTGTAGCTGGGTATTATGTAAAAATTAACTCTTTCCCTGAAAAGCCACCTACAGATTACCTTTGTACCATTGAACGATTCATCACAGTACCGTATGGTAGAACAAGCAAGCATCTACATGAACATAGACATGGCTAGAAAACATTTGTTTACCAAAAAGGTTTGTTCGATGAAATGACAGCCCTTACAAAGGTGGCTTTGTACCAGCACATTTTAAAGGCAGCATATCAAGGTCCATGTGTTAGGATCAGTACTAGAACAGGGGAAATGACTACCAAGTTCAGCAAACTGTGATGGATAGAACTAGACACTGGAATGCACAGTCCACTGTGGAACACCATGCCACAAGCATCAATATCTTCTCTTGACCTTGTGAGATATGGCTGTCTTCAAGGTTGCAGAAGTAGAACTTGCAGCTCTCCAGTGTACGGCCTTTTGTGTCTGTGGTGGTAACTGTGAACACTAAATTTCTGTAAATTGATAATTGTTTTTTTTAAAAGGTAATGTTAAATAACTTATAATCCTTTGAGAAGGCTGTGTCATATCAGCTTACATACAGATTATGGCACATATTGCCCGCTCTCTTGGTTAAAGTCACTTTGAAAATGTATACGTTTTGTATATAAGATCTATGTGTTCTTGTCATCTTGGCCCAGGTGCCAAGTAACCAAAGAATAAACGCATAACAGTGCATGACATAAGTCCAAAAGACAGTCAAACACTCTTCAGTAAGTAACTCCACAATATGAGTTATAGTCGAAGTTACATGATGGGTAAACCATGCATGTCCCCAGCATAACAAGAGAAATTCATTCATGTCAAATGCTGCGCTAGAGAACCACTGTACTGGAACAGCATGGTCATCGCGGGTGGGCTGCTGTCGATGAGGGCACAAAATATACCATTTAAATGTACCTGGCCATTAAAAAGGGTAATATTTTTGTCTTTATTTACTTTGGAACATATTCTGTGCTTATTATTGTCACTTATATATCCAGCTGTGTATCTGCTTAACAAAGATTCATGTGAGTTAAGCGTTAGTTGATACAGCACATGAGTTATGCCAAAAAGGTAATATTTTTTCCTGCAAAAAAGAATGGAAACCATTTTTGTTTATGTTCTGGAACATATGCTTACTTTAGTTAATTTAGATAAAATGCAAAATATTAGTACTTTAATGCGCAAAAGTTCGAAATATGAGGGCAGAGCATTTTGAAAGTTATTCAAGTGAAACTGGTTTAAGCCCTCCAGTAAAATATTTTTACTGACCATTCCAAGGCGGTACTTCTTTGGTTGATCATTTGTGTTATTTCTGTATTGTGATTGTCATGCTTTAGCTTCTGCTCATTGCTGCCTCGTGGTCGCCTTCTGGGAAAGGGCTGACCTCTTTGCTCTCGTTTGTGTTGTTATATTGTATGATTCTTTCTTTCCTATTTGGTATCCTGGGTTAGGTGTGGTGCTTGATTGTCTCTATTCCTGATCCTTGCCCCCTTTCTTACTTTCATACTGTAAGCATAGTACTACATATATCGGCTGTTCTGGTCCAGAGACGGGTAATAGATTGCATACAAATTGATTATATTTAGACCCTCAACTTCTAGTACAATGCCCTTGACTACTCAAATTTTGCCTACAGCTACAAAATGGTTTGCAACTTCACAAAAAATAAACAGAAATATGCAAAACATTCTTATCATTCACTTATTTGTATTATTCATCATGTGATGCCATTAAATTATAACTAATGACTAAAATAGCGTCTCTGTGAATACATTTCGTACACATAAAAAATCCCACTGTTTATCCAGAAATTGGCTGGTACTTAGCTTGTTTTAGAATTTAAAGACTCCAATTGACCCCCAATGGACTACACTACCTAAGTGATAATTGCAACTGAAAACATTATCATGAAAATTAATAGCTGTGAAGAACTAGCTCTTAGAATGGATCACAGTAAACCAAAGTAATACAGTGTGTGCCCTCATCGACTGCAACCGACTCGCAATGACTGCACTGTTCTAGTAAAGTGGCTCTCAAACCTGAATGCATGCGCAGCAAAATTTATTTGATAAATGAGTGTACAGAAACACATTTATTTCCCAGTCAAAAGATATAAGTATTCCATTTATTCAATGGTTTCTACCGTTTTGACATCATTAAACGAGAAAACCGGAAGTATAAGTTAGTTTGCGCATGCGTAATTATGAAATTTATTTAAAATATATTTGTTAATGTCTTTTAAGATATCTAGGGATTAGTGGGTCGATTTTTTACCATGTTATTCGCAAATATTGGTCTGTGTAGTCAAGAGAGACAAAATTTTCTATAATGGAAGTGAATTTTGCCCTGCGCATGCGCAGAGGCAATTTGTCGAAGTGGTTCTATATCTAAAAATCATCAGCTCACCAACCTTAACAAGTGTGGAAAGTTTCATGCTTGTATCCGGAATAGCACAATCTTGGCTCTTAGCCGCATAGCTAATATAAGCATCGCTTCCTTTCCGTGGAACATTGGCAAACAGTGTACCGCAGATCAGAAAGTGGCGTCTGATCAGGGTATCCACTGTTTGCTACTAATGTTCTTTTAAATTTTGAATGAAAATGAAAATTACAACAAACAACCCTAAAACAGAATGGGCTGGTCAAAATTATAAGAGAGGGAAATTTCATTCGGCTTTAATGGATTTAAGTATGTATGCGATTAAGATGTAGTCTTATTATCATTTTGGATACTGATCTTTATTTTCGAACTTTACAGAAGATTTTATACTGTTCTATTTTTCTTTGGTTACTTTTGTCACTCATGTTTAAATCTCGAGTACGGCCGAAATACATTAGGGTTCACGTATTGTGGGTACCCTCTGGGAAATAAAAGCACCGCAAGCACTGCGTAATACCCCGCCACTGCTGGGGGCACCAAAAGTTATTTTGTGAGATATATAATGCCTAAATAGCAACAGAACTGAGATAGACAGTGATATGACGTCCTTAGTCACAATATGTAACCTTTGATGATCAACATATCTGTGAAGTTTCATTCAGATATTCCATATAGTAAATCAACTACAGGTCAAAAACCATTTTTCAGATCAATCAAGGGCAGATAACTCATGAACTGGAAAGGTAAGAGTGATGGTTCTTTGTCACAGTATGTAACCTTTGATGTGAAACATATCTGTAAAGTTTCATTTAAATATTCCACATAGTAAAGGAACTACGGGTAAAAAACATTTTTCAGATCAATCAAGGGCGGATAACTCACAAACGGGAAAGGTAAGAGTGACGGTTCTTAGTCACAATATGTTACCTTTGATGTGAAACATATCTGTGAAGTTATATTCAGATATTCCACATAGTAAAGGAACAATAGGTCAAAAACCTTTTTTCAGACCTATCAAGGGCGGATAACTCACAAACTGGGAAGGTCAGAGTGACGGTCCTTAGTCAGAATATGTAACCTTTGATGTGCAACATATCTGTGAAGTTTCATTCAGATATCATGAATAGTAAAGGAATAACAGGCCAGAAACCATTTTTCCAATACGAAAAAGGGCAGTAACTCCGTTAAAAATGGACGGATTTTGCCCATTAACAATCCCATACCACTCATCGCCGATAACAATATGTATGCAAAATTTGAAAAAAATCCGTGAATAAATACTCAAGTTATCGATCGGAAATGGTGCGGACGGACGGACGGACGGACGGACAGACGGACGGACGGACGGACAGACGGACAGACACCGAAGGGTATAACATAATACCTCGCCACACTTTAGTGGCGGGGTATAAAAATACAGTAAAACCTGTGTTAAACGGTCATTCTCAAAAGGACAGCAAATTGTTTTTCAAGACCAATTATTGCTTAATGCAGGTCAAAAGTTAGCAGAATGCTCCAAGAGGAGCATTCTGCAATACTTTCTACCTTCATTTAGCTACCATTTGTCATAAAGATCTTCGTTTTGTCTATTTATGAGTGGCCGTTTTAAACAGGTTTTACTGTATTCATACATTTTAGTAATCGTTTTAGACTAGATATACTGGGCTGTGGTAGTCTGTTTGTTTGGATTCTTTACGTCTCCTCAACAATCTTTCAGTTAAACAGGGACGGGTCTTCCTGGGTTGAACCAGTACTAAGCTAGGATAAATGTGTCTTGCTCAAGGACCACCGCAGTGACGCCGGTGAGGCTCGAACCCGCGGCCCCTCGGTCTCGAGCCAAGCACTCTACCACTGAGCCACTGCGCTCCTCTGGGCTGTGGTAGAATCTAGATGTCGTCAAGCTCGATGTTACAACGCGGCATTGCGAAATTGAGATAAAATCAGTCTAATTTAAGAGCGGGTTGTTTATATTTTGTTCTGTCATAAAACTATTTAACAACTCTTCTTCTCCAGGGCCAAATGTGTTCCCGGATTCTTTTATATGGGAAAACTTTTCTTTAAAAAGATGCTTTTTTCGATAGCTGTTGAAGCCAAAGTCAAAATACTAATACTTGATTTATTACACCAAATGAGACAGTGCCAACGGTCATGGTGGACCTTTGAACTATTAGCCAAGATAGATCTTATTGAATTGAAAACATTACTTTATCTCAGAAATCAGAGGACCAATTGAAGTGGGATTTCATGTGGAGCACATTTTGGATGAGCCAATCTTAATCGTGTGACTATATTGTCAATGTCGCATGAGTAAAATGTCTTCCGTGCCATGTCGTTTACGTTTTATGCCCCCAAATGAACTTTGGGAGGCATATAGTAATGGTGAGTCGGTTCGTCTATCCGTACCCACAAATAGACACTAAATTCTTGCTTTTTGTGGCTTTCCCTTTTTCGTTTTTTGCGTACCAGTACTGGGCCGGGAGGGTTTATGATTTATGTGTGTATTTTATGACGGGGACATCCAAAGTCTGAACCGAAATTGGTTCTGGAGAAGCCGGGAATCGAACCTGCGACCCCTGGTTTACACGGTATAGGGCCTATCCACTACACCACGGCGGCTACTTTGAATTTCCAAAAATTCTCTTTTCCCTAGTCAGTTTTATAATTTCGGGTCCAGATCCTTGCCCATTAACTAGATTGTATTGTTCCTTATGCAAGGCGCATTAATTGAAGCCAGCTAGGGAGACCTTTCGGTTGTGCCCTCCCTCCTTACAACTCATAAACAGCTTGCTATCACAGAAATCATTAAGATTCCTATCCCTAAACCATGTTCAACTTGGTAAAGTGAAGTCAGTGGCAATGACCGGGAATCGCCAGAGGGTATGCCCCACTGCTCCAGTTTATAAAGCTACTGCATTTATTGGGGCTGCTGTTTTAGGAGACTATAATCGGTGCATTATAATCGTATCTTGTTAAGTTTTACTATACTGAACAAAAGTGAAAACGCTACACCTGAATTGTTTGCCATCTATATACAAAATTATGCAAACCAAGAATGCAATGGAAAGTGTATCTTAATGTTCAAATACTGGGTAATGCATGACAGTAAATGTTTTACGGATATTGTCACGAGGAAACACATGAAAGCCATTTAAATGTGACAGGGGTCCATTTTTTCAGGTTGCCAATTTGAACGGAAATCTAACACAATTTGGGCCTTCAGAAATCTACTTCCTACGAGATCGGACTGCACAAAATGGTAGTCTAGACATGTGACAACCAGAAAAGCGAAGGACTTATCTCAAGTGTGTTTTGATCGTTGAGAAAAGCAATCTTAAAATGCGGATTTTCACTCAAATTGCAAAGCTTAAAAATTTAACACTGAAATCTCCATAGGAAAATCAATATGTTGGTGCATCTTAGTATGAGGACATTACTAGTCGAGAAATGGTAGAAATAATGTACTGAGAGGTCTGACTGATTTGGCAAAAGAAAATTATCGAAAATCGTGATAAATCGAAGATTACCAAACATTTAATATTCCCTATTTGTTTTTTGTCAAAGGGAGATAATTTTCAATATTTTACAAATTCGCTAAATTCGAAATTGATTTCTGAGCTTGTTTCAAGTGATTAAGCAGTTTTCTTGTGTCTTTTTGCAACACAATTAAGACCAATTTTGATAAGCATAACAGTTTTAATTTGTGCATGCGCAATAGCAAATTTCAGTGAATAAAGCTTTAAACACTTAAAGGAGCATAACTCATTCATGAAACGAGACAAATTGGTGGAGTTTCGACAAATCGTTTGCTGGATGTCTGGGCAACATTATTAAGCTTTAGTAAATACTTTTTGCCCAATACTTTCTCATATAATGTAGATAATTGTAGTGTAGCGTTTTCACTTTTGTTCAGTATATATTAGTACAAGATTTAGAGATATTTTATGTAGGCAATTACTAGATGAAGGTCATACGAGGTATTTAGAGAACTGTATAAGCTCAATGTTTCAATTCTGAGTCATATTATATCGTATTGTTATAAATTGTGTTTCTCATGTACAAATAAAGTTCGTCAGACAAACCCTACGTTTTTCAATTACAACGTAAGGAAGATATGATTGCACTGTTTGCTAAGCCATCACTGCCTTGGAATTGCAGGGCATTGATTATCACTTTGAGGATAATGAGTACAATAATAGCTCACTTGAAGCTGTTGAACAGTTTAAACCGATTAAATACTATAATTTAAGCCACGCACGTCATGACAATCATTTAGATAGTTATTACATGCATAGCTTAAACAATATTAAACAATGGAACGAGGTCACAGCAGATTATCCGTCATAGCTGTAACAGCATGTCATAAACTCATTGGGTTTCATCATGATATTGTCCCGCCATTCCTTGTCTCTTAAAGACGATTGTGTAGCCATATCAGAATTGAAACTAACAATATTATGTGTGGGATGTGCCATAATAAATGTATTTAGTCTCTAGTAGGCGTTATTGTAAACTTCTGAATATTCGCCACATTAAAATTTAGAAGATTTGGGAGGAGGAGAAAGTAACATATTTGGCGAAGTATAATTTGGCGGCTTCTTAATTTAAGGAGCTTTAAAGTATTTTTGTTCCTAAAAGGACAGCTAGTCGGAAAAAATTTGCTTCCTCTGTGTTTTAAAGTCGCCCCCTTTTCAAACGATAAGAATTGCAACAAACATCATGTGTGAGTTGTGTCATAAGAACTGTTTCAGAACATACTTTATTCTCACGTAGGCATTACTTGGTCTTAATATCGATTCTAGTTTGGCAATCATCACGCTGAGAGATGTTTCTTGGACACCAGATCAGGATTTCTACAGTTTTTGCCCATATTAGAAAAGTTTTTCGCACATACAAATTCCTACAAAATAGAGTGGTCCCTATTTTGGCTCGCTGTCCCACATCGCTACCTAGGTGAGATAAGCGTAATATGAGATAAGCTTAAGGAGGTCTGTTGCTAATGCTAAATAACCTACACAAGACATTTTAGGCGCATGACTATATTCTTATGGAAAACGAAAGTTGAATTTGTTTATCATATTGCTTTCAATGTTTTGTGTCGTAATGCACACAAAACATGTGTTTTGATAGGGTGAAAGAAATCTGATTATAATCTTTTTGGGGGTTTTATGTTCTTAAGTATACCTCACTATAACTCGATCAGAACGTTTGATACTTCGAAATAAAATCTGGACCATATAACTTCGAATTTGCGAAATTCGACTGTATGTGACCGAAGAAGGGTATGGTCAGCGTAGTCGCTGCTCGCGAATGCTATAATATGTACCAAAATCACACTGAGCTGGTACGTTTGTCCTGGTACCCGGCTCTGTTATAGATTGCAGTCGTCTGTGTGGAGTTCTTTGAACTTTGCCAATCCCAATGAATGGCAGTTGATTAGAACATTTGTCTTATTTATGTCGTTTAAGCATCTGAGCATGTTTACTAGATTAAACCAAGGAGCGAAAATAGTTCCTCCACACAGAAAGGGACAATGTTTTTGTTATGAAATGGTCGAGACAGGCTGTCAGAATAGCGCGTACAGTGTGGTTTCATCAGCCACTGTATCCATTGCATTCAATTTATTCAATCAACTTCAATTTATTTCAGTCTTATATTTTTTTTAAATTCTCTGGCAGACTTTATACATGTATAGTCAACAACTGCTATACATGTACAGATACTCTGAATGACTTGTGTATACTGTATATCATTTGATAACACACATAACAGTTTAAGCTCAAGGCATTTATTAAATAAATACTTCAAATAGATAAAACTTGTTAAAAGAAGTACATAAACCTGTGCCAGCATGCCAGCATGAAAATAAGTATAAACAGGGCTTGTTAGAGACATTAACTTGAATGTTTAATAAGTCAATAATTACCATACTGATACTGGAAAACCGCAGGAAACACTAAGTAACATATACAACGGTAATAACTCAAGACATTTATAAAATTAATGCTAAAAATATGTAAATGTGATTAGAAGTTCACAAATCTGTGTCAGCATGCAAATATGTACGAACATGTACATGTAATGGTTAAAACATTATCTGGGACGTTTAATGCTATTTCGGAGGGTAACGTATATAACGTGATGTTACACGTTAACGCTGCCACTCTCAGAGGGCTAACATCTTTTATTTTGTGTCTTATATAATGTAGTTTCATAAAATAATAGTGTACAAAATTCCGCCTGGGGGAGGGGGGGTCTATAGCCAGCTCAAGGTCTAAATGTAATACAACTCGGTAATAAACTCGGAGCTGATATTTCAGTCTCATACAGTTGTATTAAATAGCAATGAGCCATGGTGAAGTTTAAGTTTACAATATTGTTAAATAAACATAGTATGGTAAATCCATTTTCTGGTAATTATTTTGGACGAGTTAGAAAGTAGGGCTCACATCTTTTTAAACTATGTCCTTTGATCTTAATATAACATTTGTTTTATAAATTATCCCTCCAAAAACTGTTAATTTACTCTGCAGCATAAGTAAAAATAACTATTTTATTATGTATGAGCCGCTGCATCATATAGCCATTGGGTGACCAGTTTGCTTTGTGGAGACTTAGCTCAGCCTGACTTTTTTGCTGCTGGCATAAAGTAACATTGTGAATTAGACCGTCCTTTGGACACACAATAGTGACTGTACTGTAAATTCGGAATTTTTCGCGAGAAATTTATCTTCGCGAATAGCGTTAAAAGACACATTTGCCACGTAAAAAAATCACGAACAGGGCATGATTTACCGATAGCAGTAGACTACAGAGTGATATCGCCAATTCGCGAGGGTTTGATTTTCACGAAACTTCGCAAATGCGAAGTTTCGCGAAAATTTCCAAATTTACAGTAATCAGACAAGTTATATGTCCATACTGATCTAAGCAATTCTAAATTTTGTGTGGAAATGCGTCTTGGGATGGCGGAGTGTCACGTACCATATTCGAGTTACTGTGACATTGACCTTTGACCTAGTTTTAAGAATTCTTGTCTGGAGCACATCTCTTACATTCTTTAAGATGGAAATTCCAAATTTGGTGTGTAAATGCATCTTGGATGGCAATTTGGTGTGTGAATGCATCTTGAAATGGCGGATTGTCACGTTCCATTTTACGGTCACTGTGACCTTAACATCTGACCTAGGTTCTAGAGTAGGCGTCAAGTCTGGTGCAGAACTTCTATATTCTTTGAGGTAGGAATTCCAAATTAGATGAGTCGATGCATCTTGGGATGGCAGAATGTCGCATACCATTTTTGGGTCATTGTGACCTTGACCTCTGACCTAGTTTATAGAATAATTGTGTCCGGAGCATATCACCTACATTATTTGAGCTAGGGATCCCAAATTTGGTGTGTGGTTGCATCTTTGGTTGGCAGAGTGTCATGTGGTAAATGGGTTTTAGGTGAATACTTTTTTCGTTATCACAAGTCAATCACAATCAAGGTAAGCTGGGCTGGCCAGGACCTTGCTTGTTCGCCAGAAACAGTGGAAGGTATTCTATTTATTGTAACCGTATTGCCACTGCATTGGAGGTCAGCACTTTAATACATTGCGACAGTCAGTATGCCTGGTAGAAAACCAAATCACGGTTTAGCTATGGTTTCAACTTTAATTGCATCACGATGGAGCAGACCTCAGTCTCAGAAGCTTTCGTCTTTATGCTGGCCCCTTATGCTTGTTTTCAGCTGGGCCCACCGTGGCTCAACTGGAGGTGCTCTTTAGTTCTAACTCTCTGTGAGCCATTTTCTTTGTTTCACCAAATCATTGATAGTTTATTCCTCTGGTAATGTTTTGCATAAATAAGAAATCCTCTTTGCGAGCTTAACACGTTTGTGTTTTAAAAGAAACCCAGCAGAATCCAGAGCAAAGATTTGGCGCCATAGTGCATTTAAGCAACCAGTAGCTTTCGCTGCTGTCTATTCTTTGGTGGTGATTCTGTCGTTGTTGAATGCTCATAACTTTATAACCAGATGGTATACTAGTTTGATCAAATTTTGCATACGTATACATTTCAACATTGTCCAAACACTGGCATGCGTAAAAGTTTCGTTTGGCGGACAAGGTTATGCCAGTCAGTCAGGCGGGTAATGGCCAGTTAGTATAAATGCTCATAAATCTTAAACCACATGGTATATTTCGATCAAATTTTGCATAATTATTTATTAGTATTAATTTTAACATTGTTCAGACACATGTATGCAAAACGGTGACGCCGCTTTGCCTAGCATCATTTAGGCCGGTCGAGGTATTTTAGTGAAAATGCTCATAACTTTGAACGGCATGTTATATATGTATTTTGATCAAAGTTTTCATACTTATCCTTAACACTGTTATTATATAATTATTTTGAATCTTGAACAATAGCCAAGAATCTGATGCTGTGTAAAGTGGTGTTCTTGTTTTAACTCTGGTAGTCAGCTGATCAGAACCGATTGAGAAATCTTACCAGATGACTTTATAATAAACCTTTGCGTGATATGTTTTTGAATTGGGACCAAGATTCCGGGACATCTCGGCCCCTAACAAACTCGGCCCCTGACAAACTCGGCCCCTAACAAACTCGGCCCCTAGCAAACTCGGCCCCCAATAGAAATATTGTGCCATTTGTTTCAGGAGGCTGGATTGTTTCATTATACATGTGCTTAATCTCATTTTTTTCAATATTTCATTCTCATCATGCTCATTGTGCGTGTGTAATTGGTATGAAACAATAGCTTGCATGATAATTTTATGGATCATAGGCAAACAGTGCATTCCCATTCCAGAAGCCCCATTATGTGGTGTCACATAAGTGCTTTATATTTCTGTAAAAATGAATGATAGAAGAGGTGAGTAGACGACAATATGCGTGACTGGCGGACTAAGGGTTAAAATAATAAATGTTTGCAAATGACGAAGGCTTTAGATGTGCAGTTGCGCCTGAGCCTTTACTGATCGCATATTGGGTGATTGTGAGTCCCAAAGCTGAATGAGGGTGCTAAATAAAATTGTAATTACAAGATCTGAAATATACTAACTCATATATGTTCATTGTTGAGACATTAATGATTATCAATATATATTAGGGGCCAAGTTGTCTAGGGGCCGAGTTTGTGGGGGGCGAGTTTGTCAGGGGCCGAGTTGGTTAGGGGCCGAGTTTGTTAGGGGCCGAGATGTCCAGTTACCTCCCAATGGCTCAAGAGAATATGGCATTTTAAGATATTTCTTATCTACAGTTCTGGCAGCGAGCTTGTTTTCCGGAGCAAAATCATTTAGGCAATTTTGTTAGAGGGCATTATGGGGAACATTTCTACGAAATTATTTTGCATTTGTACCAGTGCTGTTTGATGTAACCTTTGTTTCGCATTTCATTTCAATTTGTAGAAATACCCACCCTACAAGTCTCTTTAGCTGAAATTTACTTATATATCATGATTTTAAACTCAAATATGATATTTTGGACCCCTATACTAGAATATTTTAAAATTCTTTCACTCCCGAATTCAAACTATCCCTTTCTCAACTAGTCAAAGCAAGGAAGAAAACTAATACGAATATCAGGCGAAATGTATGTGAACCGCAACTACAACATATCCCCAATGATGCTCTCGCTTTCTTCAGTCTCGGCGCAGTCAGATCAGTAAAAACTGTTTTAACTTTAAAATGCTGTTTCTAAGATATACGTTCACCACGGGTCGTGGACATTACGACCAGTTGATCTTAACGTTTATTGTTGCTCTCATTGCGTGTGGGAGTTTTGTGTTTGTTCCTTGTTTTGCTAATACAGAACTTAGTATCAATTCTAGTTTTGCACATATTCCTCTAGCGAAGAGAGACCTGATTGCTTTATTTTAATTGTCTTCCTGCTGTCATGTTCCGTGTCTCTTCCTCACGGTGTGGTTGGTTGGTCTGCAGTATGTGATTGTGGTATTTTCTGGACTCTTAGTTTTAAGAATTGCGCACAGCATCGCCGCCTACCCGATTTTATACCTCACATATCGTGAACAGATTAGACTTTAAATTTAAGAAAGATGGATCATATATCACTTTTAAATCTGAAACTGCGCTTACAAATATAATCTATGCTAAATTATAGTTGACGCCACAACAATTATAACGTGCATGCTATTTCATGAGCACCACAAATAATCATATATATTGATGTGAATGTTTTCACATGCCATGGAAAAGTCTGATAACTTCAAAAAGACCGTAGCTGAATTTCACAACCGACCATTGACACAAAAACACCTCAAACCACATTGTCCACAATGTTAAAAGCGGGATACTTCAAATTCAGTTAGCGTCTTTGCATGCTAGGTAATTTTGCATGCTTTTTTGAAGTCTGCCCAGTTTATCTAAATGAGTATTTCAAAACATAATCCAGAATACCACCAGAATGTCAAATAGTTACAAAGCTCATGTTGTCGGTCTGATTTGGTTCTAAACTGAAGCCGAAGACACAACTCGCCACCAGCGCGGAAAGAGTTAATCTCGTCCGATACGTTGGCAAGATAGAAGCATGTATGAAATGGTACCAAATCTTGAGATTACGAGAAAAAAGGCATTCGAGGTCGTCATTTCTAAAACAGTGAATTCAGCATCCAAACTATGTACAGCTGCTCGGTACACGTACATGTAGGATATTCCACATTTTCTATATACATCCGCTGAGGTACATGTACATGTAGGGTATTCCACATAAGAGAGATATCATCGGTGCAGCAGTCAATGTTACATGGAAGAATCTCATATTTTAATGTGTCCTAGACGAGTATGGGTAAAATTTATAAGGACAACGGGAACAACTTTCTTTGCCGCCAAAAATCGGAGACTCTTAAGCATGTGAAATGACGAGCAAATGTTATGTATCAACAAGCGTAGACAACGGATGGACTCTGCAATTCAGTGTCCGACAACTTTTAACTGCAGAGCGCAGTGGCTCAGTGGTAGAGTGCTTGACTCGAGACTGAGGGGCCGCGGGTTCGAGCCTCACCGGCGTCACTGCGTTGTGGTCCTTGAGCAAGACGCATTTATCCTAGCTTAGTACTGGTTCAACCCAGGAAGACTCATCCCTATATAACTGAAAGATTGTTGATGGGACGTAAAGAATCAAATCAAACAAACAAAATCAGAGCAGACGCATAGACCGTACCGACGTACATGTACATGTTGTATGTAAAGTTATCCTGCGTATTCTGAGAAAATCCCCAAATGTCTTAACCAGAGCATGAAATATAGCGATTGTGTTTTTGTGGTCAATAATTCCTATTACCCCAAGATGTCTTGTTTACTCGGAGGTTGTTATATGTAACCCAGGACAGAATGTTGGTCTTATATTATGATGTTTTCTAATAGCTCAAAGCACATGAAATAGTGGCTGAAATATTTTTAATTCCCATGTCATTTGCAGTTTTGTGGTTATCACTCTTAATTCACATTAGGTTCAGTGACGATATATACAGCAGAACATTCTATAAATACAGCCTTTTCATAATGCACTAAAGCATATAAAACAACATATCTGCGTATAAGTTTGCTTGGTAAAAATGAAAAAGTTGACCGCAAATGCACAATACACTGCACCAATAAAGTCAGCGTAAGGTGTACGCGTAAGGTGTCAGCCTGTGGGTAAAAATGTCTAATAAGGAACATTTGAGGGTTGTCCGAGTAAATCGTGGACTTTTATTATAACACGAGACTGTGTACCAGTAAAATTCTATGATAATTTCATGATGTATTTATATACTTATGGGAACCATTTTGTACAAATATGGGTGGAATCGCAGTTTAGATAACAAATTTATGAACCATAACTTTACGGTATGTCGGCGTGAGCGGCGCACGTCAACATTTGTTTAATGAAACTATTCTAGTGTAAGTAAGTAGTGTACATTCAATCAAATTTTGCTTTTGTTTTTTAAATAATGCATTACCACATTAACTAGTAACCATGCATTGTAACGTGTTGATGGCCATTCGCATTGATTTGATAAACGATACATACATATCTGCAGGGCCTGATAGGCTCATTAATGAATTGTTTGTCTATGGAAAACATGTTTTATTACCATATTTGCACACGTTATTTAATAGAATTTTCACTCTCGGATACTTTCCAGATGCCTGGTCTATGGGAGAAGTAATTCCTTTGCACAAAAAGGGTGATAAATCTAATGTTGATAATTATCGAGGCATAACTCTGTTAAGCGCTTTTGGGAAGTTATTTACCCTATTATTAAACAATCGCTTGACGGGTTGGGCCGAGAATTATGCTATTTTAATTGAAGCACAGGCTGGTTTTCGTGAACATATGTGCACAGCTGATAATATTTATGTATTGCATGGCCTCACGACTCATCTTTTAAACAATAACAGACAATTATACTGTTCTTTTATTGACTTTTTAAAAGCTTTTGATTATGTTGTAAGGGATATTTTATGGTTCAAGCTAATAAAATATGGCGTTAGAGGTAAAATGCTGGATATTATTATGTCAATGTATAAGAATATTAAGTGTAGAGTTAAGTTGAGAGTTTTCATGTATGACAGGTGTCCGTCAAGGCGAATGTCTATCTCAAATCCTTTTTGCTTTGTATCTTAATGATTTGGAGCAAGAATTAATTACTAGGTGCGCAGATGGCGTTGACACTGGCCTACTTAAACTTTTCCTACTCCTATATGCGGATGACATCATAATATTTTCCGAAAGTGCTAGTGGTTTACAGAATGGTTTGAACATACTTCATGATTATTGTCAGAAATGGAAGCTTACTGTTAATATCGATAAATCTAAAGTCATGAAATTTCGAAAAGGCGGTAGACTGCCTCAAATCTTGGTATTCATGTATAGAGACATAAACTTAGAAATTGTTAAGAAATTTAATTATTTAGGAATTGTTTTTACCCCAGGTGGTTCATTTTCTGAAGCACAGGCTACCCTCTCAGGTCAAGCTTTGAAAGCAATATTTGCTATGAATAGGTATTTAAATAAATTTGTTCATTTAAAGCCTAGTCATTTCTTGGATCTATTTGATAAACTTATCTCACCAATTTTGAACTACGGGTCTGAAGTATGGGGTTTTGCTAAAGCAGATAACATTGAGCGTGTTCATTTACAGTTTTGCAAAAAACTTTTGTCTGTCAAACAGTGCACCCAGAATGACCTTGTATATGGAAAACTTGGTAGGTGCAGTTTTCAACTTACTTGTTACCATAACATTATAAAATACTGGCTAAAATTTTGCATTGTTCAGAAATGAAATATGTTAGGCTAATTTACAACATGTTGTATAATGATTGCATAAACTTCCCCAATAAGGTAACTTGGGTAACGCTACTTCGGGATTTACTTGGTAATCTTAGTTTCATGGATGTTTGGCTGCAACAAAGCGTTGGCAATAGAGTTCTTTTTCTTAATTTGGTTAAACAACGCTTAACAGATCAGTTTATTCAAAATTGGAATTCAAGTCTTAACGATTCAACCCGTGCTCTATTTTACAGGAACTTTTCATTTGGCTACAAAGCTTATTTGGACTTTGTTTCTGTTGGTAAACTCCGATTTGCACTCTCTAGACTCCGATTATCTTATCATCATCTCGAAGGAGATGGGCTAGACCAAATGCAATTCCTTTTGAAGAGAGACGCTGTACTACATGTCATACATTGGAAGATGAGTTTCATTTTGTTTTAGAATGTTCTAGATATAAAGATTTAAGGACCATATATATACCTAATTATTACAGAAGAAGGCCAAACATGTTTAAGCTGGTTGAACTATTTAAATCCGAAAAAAAGAAAATTCAGATAAACTTATCATTGTAGGTATTCAAGGCATTTAAAGTAAGGGAGCAATTTGACTTTGGGTAAAATATCTTGATATTGATCTATTTATAATCACTATCCACATAAATAATAATAATAATAATAATTTTATTATTATTGTTTTATTATTGTTATTATTCTGTTGTTGTGGTACCTTCTCCACTGTCTATTTACATTTTCACTTGCATGCTTAGTTTTTGTATTTAAAAGCCAGTGACAATAATATACTGGCTATATATTAAACGTGGAATTGTCACTTCATTGTAAGATTGAATACCAAGGACCGAGATCAGTCTATACTAGACTGTTTTCTGCCCCTGGTATTCGTGGGATAAGCTATTGATTGAATATAGTTGTGGCATCAGTCCGCTGTCACTTTATTTGTTATATGTCTTATATGTTTTGTAACAGATGGGCCGATAGGCCTAGTGTTTATTAATAAACTTCCAAACTTCCAAACTTCCATGCTACATTTTTTTTTCTCAGAAAATGCTAAGGTTAGAAAAACGGTACACCGCAAAAATTAGGCTTTCAACAATTGTTAGCTTATTAATTAAACAAAACTACGTTCTTTTAATGTTAAATAATTGGTCAAAGAGTCACTGGTGTCGTAAAATGGATTTTTGTGTAAAATTATTTTAGTAATATCACAAAGACAAGCTCATTTTAACGGAACGCATGCTATTTTTCTGTAAGTTATTTTAATGGTAAATATGTTGTCTCTTATTAAATCTAAAAGATCGCGCTTGTTTGATTGCTTAACATATCTAAACTAACTATTTAGTCTTTACTGGAACTAGGGAGACTTACTTAACAAATATATGGCTATATTTGTCACCATTTAAGCTTATTTAAAAAGAGTAGAGTCAAAACATTTGACCACCCCTCTCTGAAAATACTGCAAAATAATTTGTGACGTGCTCCGCATACGCAGATATATACCCTCAAGTAAAGGTTCATAACTTTGTTATCAAAACTGTGATTTCACCCATATTTGTAGACAATGTGTCGTAGATGTATATTAACATATCATATAAATTTCAAAGAATTTCCGATAGACAATCTCGTTTTATAACAAAAGCCCACGATTTACTGGTACAACCCTAGTATGTACATAGCCCCTTTTTACAGTAACATAAAATTTAGAAAATAACAAACTTCAATATGAACTCTATGATATCCTCTCAATGTCACCCATCTTTTCCTCTTGTTAAATACATATAGTTTAAGCTTAAGAAGATCATAGCACATAGAGCTATCAAATGTGTGAATGTTTAACACTGTTTTTAGTTTCAGCCAGAGATAAAAGGGGCTATGTGCCACATAGCACCTTTTAATCTCCTTGTGATATTTTTCATGATACTGAAAGCTAAAAGGTGCTGTGTGTGTTCATATAGAACCTTTTTGCCCTAATACCCATGCAGATAACACCTTTTGTGTTTTCTAACCGAGTCACTAAATATTATACATGTATGTTGAATATCTCTGTAAATGTTTTAAGATATAACAGCCACTAACGCAACAGGTCATAGAGTCAGAAAATGAGAAAAAAGTGAAGTACACAAAACGGCACCTTTTTTGACAAACCCTCGAAATGACCCTGCCCCTCTCATTGGGATCTTTATACATGGAAAAATATGACTTGAGGGTGTAATGACTGTTAAATATGTTACCGGTCATTGGTCAAGACATGGCACTATTTTTTAGCGTAAAATTGTTAATATTTTCTTATCCATCAATTGAAACATAAGCTTTGGTAGTTCTTTTTCTCATCGAGGCAATCTTTTTAGTACATGTACCTATATGTCTAACATATATTTTGATTGAAAAATAAAAACAAAATCAATTACGCACACTTTACTAGTGGCCTTTAGATAACCTATCACCAATGGTACGTCTTTTCCCATGCATAAACATTTACTCTACCCGCAATGGACAAGAGGGTATTTGCCATTGTTTTTGTATCAATTGACTGAAATCAACGCTATGCATGTAACGTATGACTTTTGTATCATGTAACAAATTACTAACATGACCATTTAAATACCAAGATTATCACTACCTCCGCTATTTACCCAAGGAGGTTTCCAGAATTTGTTTATCTTATGAGACCAATAATTTAAAAAATGCAATTATTTTGCACATCTCATAAGAGTTTAAGAAATTAAAAAGCAATTGTGAAATAATCTTTTTTATGTGCACTTGGAACATCTGGCTTGAGTAAAAATAATATAAAAAGACTTGATATAAAACTAGGAAAAGAGAGACGTTGTCATTTAACAAAACAATTGGTGCATTCCTTTTCGTTTCGCCTCGATGAACGTCTCTATTCTCGGATTGACAAATTCTGTGGTTAACCTCACAAGAATGCACTAATTGCATAATGATGTAAGTCGGCATTATAATGCTGAGGGGACCAAGCAAAAGGAACTCGAACCACATTTACATTTGTACCCATACATTATAAGCATATTTCAAATAATAACTGATTGCAGTCAGGTACATAACCTGACTATGATATCAGTTTCATGAAATTACATCTATTGCTTACAAAGTTATGGCTGAGGACAGAAACAGACACTGAAATTTATGCAATCCAAGGACAATATCTCCTCTATAACCGATGCCACCCTGATGAAATGTCACATGCAAAACCACACCATAGTCATATATATATATTAATGACAAGTTTCAAAAAATTCCATCCATTTGTTACAGGTGAGGCTGGTATGAACCTGTAACAGGCTGTGCATATAATTAACTACGAAAGAAACCTGACACATACTATGTGACCTTTTTGGTAGAAAATGAATACGATGCACACTAGTCTTTCCATTGCGTAAAGTTGAACAAAGGTAGACTAAGATGCGCTGAGATTATTTGAAAAATTAACTAATTTCAGACGTCAGCTATCAACACGTCACGTAACCCCTAAAATCAATTTTGCAAGAACAAAGAAATCACGCGAATCCACCAGAAATCGCTTTAGTGTAATTCTTTGTTATTACATTGACATCTTCTGGCGTTCAAATAAAGCATGCATGCATTGATCAACCCAAAAGCTTAGGTTCATTTTCTTAATGTCAATTTTACGTTATCAGCGTTTTATGACATTTTAAAAAGAACTACCGTTTTATCAATTTTTTTTCACATTGTATGATGTTTGGAATGCATTTTGACAATGTTTTAGTCCTTTTTAACACCGTTGCTGCCGCCTACGTCCATTAAGCGACTTCAAGCGTTACAATTACATTTTGATATGTGTATACTGCAAAGCTTGAAATTCATACGCGATTAAAGTAAAGTGTAGCCAATTGACACTATCACAAAGTAGAGAGCTAAACGGCGACATACGTTGACACAAAAAACGGTTATTATCCGTAGTTTACCTTGTTTCTTAATTGACGTTAAATTTGGTTTATTCCGCTTTTACCCTTTAACGTGACGCGAAACATGAGTTCTGATTCTTGAATATGCATTCCCTTACAATGATTGGTTGACTCCAAGTCATTTTAGTTTCTAAAAATTGCTTGAACAATGGAAAAAAGCACTGCCGTTTAGACAACGTCGAAGGCACAACTAAAAGCCCCCATATCCAACGTCACAACAAGAAATTGCAATTTTTTAGAATATACTTTCGACTGTACTGGTATTGGCTTTGCATACAGGAACAAAATTTCCAAAAAATATCTAGACATACACTCCCGAGGCCAACGTGATAAAAACGGTATTTTTGACGTCGTGACGTCATGTTATATTTTTGATACATATATTTTTCCGAAGAATACTTTCTAATGTCTTGTTATTAAAATAAGCATATCGGCTTAGCTCTATAATTTGCTATTTACGAGTTTGAAGCAAGTAAAAAGTGTTAGGTTTCTTAAGTACATGTAGTTAAGTATATGTTGTCTTTTACAATTTGGTAGAGTTCTTTTGAATATTTGCGGGATGACTACAAGCAAATATACATAGTGTATAATATGAAGGAGTTATTGCCCTTTGATTCCCTACATTTTAGTGATTTTAACCGTCCTCAGCCATAACTCAGTAAGCAATGGATGGATTTCATGAAACTCATTCTGAGTATATACGACCATTGTGTGGTAATGCACGTGAGGTTTTGTCTGGATACCAAAAGTAGCAGATGAGTTATTGCCCTTTGATTGCTTAAATAAAATAAATCTATTCCGTCCTCAGCCAAAACTAAGGAAGCAATATATCGATTTTTCACTAAAATTAATTCTGAGTATATGTTACCATTGCGTGGTTCTTCATGATGCCATGAGAAACAGGGGAGTTATTGCCCCTTGGTTTTCAAAATGTCAATGTTTTTTTCTGTACTCAGCCATATTTTAGCAAGCAATTGAAGGAATTTCATAAAACTTACATTGAATATATATGACTATAGTGTGATTATGCATGTGAAGTTTCATGAGGATGTCATCAGGTGTAGAGAAGTTATTGCCCTTTGATGCCTTAATATCAACAAATTTGTCCCTTTGAGCTATAACTTGGTATCCGATGGATGGAATTTCATAAAACTTTTACTGGATGAATATGGCGATTGTGTGATTACGAGGGCTGTTCAAATATGAATGCAAGAAGCTTATAACTTTCGTCACATATATGCTACGACAAAATGGTATACGTTTCTATAAAGGATTATATGTCACCTTTAAACTGGCACCAGACCTAAAGAAAAATACAGTACACTATCGAGTTATAGCCCTTTGAATGAGGGTCACTTTAGTATACTAGCAAACTCAATGCTTCGAACATACCAGTGATATAGAGGAGCGTATAATTCTTCGATAAATCGGTGAAATTTCTTGAAATTTTTACGTAAGTGTCCCCATATACATATATAATGATTCTTTGAAAGTTGCGAAAATCTGACATGTTATATCGAATCGTTTTCACTAAAGTCTCCTTATGTTTGCAAATAAAACCACCTTTCAGTTTTCTGTCAAATGTTTCTCTAACAAAACGCACGAATCAACTTTTAAACTAGTTTTAACTCAAAGATAATATGTTGATCGCTTATACTGAGTTGTTGCTACAAATCAGTAAGGATAGTGGGTAATTTTTAAACGCTGAAAAGCATTTTTATTGAGTCAAAACTGCCTTAAGTGAAGGGGTTATAGAACTTATACTTGATTTTGTTGCCATAACCTTGCGGTTTTAATTTTAAAATGAACATTAACTTTAAGTTTTACCAAAATATGCATTATTTACAATAAAATTACTCACCTGTTTTTCAGGACTAGATAGATTGGACATATTTTAATTAATGTAAACACGTCTTTAAGAAGCAGAAAAATAAAATGATATAAAGTATGATTACTCTGTAAATAGAGGACGGAGCGTTTTGAAAACTTCCTTATGACATATTAAGCATGTTTTAAGCAAACGCAAAGAAAAAGACACATCGATGTTCATTATTGCATCGCAAGTGGATAACTCAAAATGACGTTTATCATAAAAATAATGACGTCACAAACGTGCCTGTTAACTCGAGATCGAAACAGGATTATATAAACTTTTTCCTGCAAGCAACTTTGTCAATGTACCTTAAACTTGCATCTAAAATTTGCTGCCATTTTGTCTAAAACTTACAAAGATATGACACAATATCCGCACATGTACCAAAACGTGTTTGGCAACTTGCTTCAGAAAAACTTCAGTATACAGGAATGTCATTTATATAAACGTCTGTAACTAGAGAAATATAGTGAGTGTTTCTTTATGGTTTGTGCCATTTTAAGGGCGACAAATAGTTCTTTCTAGAAAGGTATGACATTTTGTCGTAGCATATATGTGAAGAAAGTTATGAAGCTACTTGCATTCATATTTGAACAACCCTCGTGTTCACATTGCGTTTGTCATGATGTCTGAGGAAGTCATCAGTTGTAGAGGAGTCATTGCCATTTAATCACCTTAATATCAATGATTTTATTTTTATTCAGAGCCATTACTAAGTAACCAGTCCGTGGACTTTCATGTAACTTATAGTAATAATATATTTGGCAACGATTTGGTAATATATGTCAACGTTTGTCACATTGGTTTAAGGAATTATTGCCTTTTGATTGCATAAATTTCAATGAATTTGTCCGGTAAGGAATAGATCGCATTTCATGAAACTTACATGTATCTGAACATGAGGTTGGTTCTTTATTTGGCACACACAAAAGCTAATTTCCACTTTTGGAGAATGACTATAATACATCACGCAAGAAAGTCAGCGGCAAACCCATCTTTTTTCGGGGTATATCCCAGCCAATTATTCAATGTCAATATTTCAAATGAGCCAGTGCATGAGATTTCCAACAATATGGTATGTGCGACCAGCAAAGCCTCAGATCAGCCTGCGCATACGCGCAGTCTGATCAGAGCCTTTACTAGTCGCTTGAGTATTCTATGAGTGTTAAGCTACTGACCGAACGTCATTTGGAGTTTCTAAACTTAAAAGGAGGCTGCACAGGCTCATCTGAGTCTACACTTGTCAAAATGTCAAATTGTTGGAAATCACATGCACTGGCTCAAATGAGATTCTGAGTACTCATTAGAAGTGCCGATATGCTTCTAGCGAGTACATACAATCTATACTTTGAACATTAAGAACACTTCGAATACGCTCGGTTTATGTAATAGTTATACCATGGGTTGTCCGCCTGTACGTGGGGATAATCCACGAGCTTTAGCGAGTGGATTATCTTACGCACAGGTGGACAAACATGGTATAACTATTTTATGCCACCCACATCAGTGTAGACCTTACATATCACGAGATATTTCATGCTAAAGTTGGTAAAGGTGGTATAAAACAATTTTGTGAAGTGCCATTATTACGTAACACTTGGGAGCGGAAATAACACTATAAGGATCATATATATCTCTTATCATGCTAGTGGTGATTTCTTGTCATCTGCTGATAAACTTTGCATACAGTTTCGACCAAGATCATTGATAATGGCGTTGATCAAGATCCAAACTGTTTAACAATCTGATAGTATTCATGAAAAAAAATATTGGAAAAGGGATGAATTTGGAAACTAGGCAGACGATAAATATCACACAAATTACAAAGCATACAAAGAGTCAATAAAGGCTATCCTGCAATAAGACATTTCTCAATCGAACACAATTCTAATTTTGGCGAAGTGTCGGGACATAGTAGCCTATTTGTCTTGCTTTCAGGTCATTGATACATTTGCAAACTGGTCAAAATAAGTAAAGCACAATGTCACCTTTTCCATAGCCATAATGTTAAATTCCCATAGTTTAATTGTTTATTTCAAACATGTCGAAGGAGTTGAAAATTCTAACTCAACCTGTGTTAGACAACAATATCTTAGGTGTAATTACACAAAGTTTCAATTGAAAATACCGATTTTGTTTGTGTATGTTCTAAATTTTTGAAGAGTGTCCAATTTTTTGCCATTTTTAATATAGGTACATGTATGATAGGGATCAAAACGGGACATTTACTGGCTTGTCTGAAGCCATTGTCGCAAATAGGAAGCTCGCTAGTACGAACTAGCCTATCGCCTTTCGCTCGGTGCACACTGGGATTGAGCCGCCATTTTTATTAAAATATATATTATGCGTTCACTGCTTGCATGACTCGGGGCTTTACATCCAGAAAATATTGACTAAAGACAAATGATAAACTGTCAAAAATTTAACTTTTTGCTATTTTTAACAATAAATTCTGTCACTACAGCAGTGCGAGAATTGAAAGGGACTAGCCAAATATCGCTAGTTACCCATGATGCAAAGGGCGAAATGCGAGAGATCTAGATGAGGTATCGTCAGGTCTCGCGAGAATGGTCTGAAGCTCTTTGAAAAAATAATCACTGCCATTGAAATCTAGCACATGTTGAGTGGAAACATTGCTGCTACTTTGCTGAAAATTTTATCGGAAAATCTTTTTCTAGTAAAATGTAATGATATATCCCCGATGGGGCTTAATTTATTTTGGCCAGTTTATATCTGAAGATCAATCATAGACATTTTGAGCCGTGACATGAGATTTCCAACAATATGGTATGTGCAACCAGCAAAGGCTCAGACCATCCTGCGCATACGCGCGACTGATCAGAGCATTTGCTAGTCGATTGAATATTCTATGAATAATAAGGTACTGACCAAAAATCATTTGGAATTTCTAAGCTTAACAGGAGGCTGTAAAGGCTCGTCTGCGTCTACACTTGTCAAAATGCCACACTATTGGAAATCACATGCCGCGACCCAGATTTTATGTTGTTTGTAGGTGTTTGGCTCTCAGACTCATTAGTGTTGGCACTGACCTATTGGTTGGTACAGGATGCATTTTGGGGTCGAGCTCTGCTGATTTTCTTTTACTGTATTTTGATTGTAATGGAACATTTGGACCAGTACATTAGATTTTGGTTTCACTTATCCCATATGAGTTAAACCCTACTGCATGTATCTAGAAACGCGCATGCCGGCGTACATGTTATATATCTAGCGTGGCGAGAGATCTGAGTCTTCGTCTTCGTCCATACTTTGTGTAAGCGAGCATCGAAGGCTCAGGTGAGTCTGCGCATATGCACAGACTCACCTGAGCCTTTGTCGCTCGGCGAAGCAATAAGAGTCAAAGTCAGGAAGAAGGCAAAGTTCAGGAATCGATACCAATCAAGTACCACACCTGACCCAGGACACCATATGAGAAAGTGACAGAAACACAAATAAAACATCACACACAAGAGAGCCAAGAGGTCAGCCTCATATGCCGGCCTAGTTTCTAGCATCATATTGCGGCTTGCTTCCTGCCATTTGTGATAACAAATGAACCAGTAGCAAACGTAATTGGTGGCAATGTCAAACTTTATGCTCTTTCTATTATACCAGATAACTTCCAATGTGTAGAAGAAATGGTTTTAGACCGTCTGCCAAAGTCATCAAGAGTCGACTTTGTTACAGATATATGAAAATCAATGAAGTTCTTTTGGCGCAAACAACGTTGAACATCGAAAATACTTTTGATCTAAGACCCGAAGACTTAAGCACCAACGTAATGGAAAGGTCCAATGGCCAATGATCTAAACAAAAAGCAGCTTATCAAATTTCTGTTTGACCAATGGCAGAAATCTTAATGTATGCAAAGAGGTGCATGGTAGATACATATAATTTGCAAGATCAGACCAATGTTATCACTTGACTAGCACGTATGCAGAGGAAGTTGCAGTAGGATCAGTGGATGCTCTCGCCACTTCACATGAAGAGACAGATGCCAGAATCATACTCTATTGTATGCATACATGTGAAACAGCACCAAACACTACCTATATTTAATTTTGTGTTTGATCCCCTGACACTGACATGCTGTTTCGGCTTTTGAAGAAGGCTAAGAGCTTAATGTATAGCTCAGTCATTTTGTTTGATTCTGGCATGGGCCACGCATACAAAAAAGACGAGGAACATAGCTTATAAGTGATGTTTGTCACAATTACCACTTTTAAAAAGTAAATTAATTAATGTAACGCACATAACTCTATAGGAAGCTGTATTTTTTTCAAAAGGCTTTCATATATAGCAAAGGCATTCAGCATGCAAACTACATGAATAATTCAAATAAATATGTAGTTTAATGTCTTCTTTCTGTAGCTCAGACTTTCAATTTACTTATTATTAATTTGATATGATAACATATGATACAGGCTATTACAGGCTACGGCCTGGTAGGATATGTCTGCACAATTCCCAAGGTGGTGGGGCTGGTACAGGCCCTTACTCTGCTTGCCGTAGTCAAAGTACTGTGCGATGATTCTATTGGCTGTGATATAGTGGGCGATTATTTTGCCACAGAAGCAGACACAATGATAGACATTGTATGAGAGATTGACTTGAATTAAGATAAGTTTTGAATATTACCATTTAGCAGGAACATTTATAAAATTGTCTCGTTTATATGTGAAACAATTATTTTCTAATTGTATCTCTACATATTTTGGTAATTAGCAAATATGTGAAAAAAAGGTTTATTTATAACATCCGTAGCACAAGTCCATGGGCTTGGTATCAGCAATGTCTATTATTCTAAAGATTAAGGTACCAGAGGCTAGAGATTTATAGCAAAACATGGGGAAATGTTCTTTCTTTTTTTCTGAAATATCATCTCTTACATCAAGACAATTTCCTTGTCCATTTATTATGCAATGTTACATATGTTACAGCTTTTAATAAGTGCTCTGATCCTAGTGTCAAATTTACAAATCTATGATTATTATCCCCCGCCAAAGGCGGAGGGATATAGGTTTGGTGTTGTCTGTCCGTCCATCCTTCCGTCAGTCCATCCATCCTTCCGTCTGTCCTCAGCCATAACTAGGTAATCAATAAATGGAATTTAATTATATTTATACTGAATATATATGACTATGGTTTGGTTATGCACGTGGGTGTCGTCATTTATAGAGGAATAATTGCCCTTTGATTGCCTGAATGTCAATGTTTTTTCCATCATAAGCCATAACTAGGTAAACAATGGAGTGAATTCCGTGAGGCTTATACTGAATTTATACGAGGGCTGTACAAATATGAATGCAAGTAGCTTCATAACTTTCTTCACATGTATGCTACGACAAAATGTCATACCTTTCTGAAAAGAACTATTTGTCGCCTTTACCACGGCACCAAACATAAAGAAACACTCACTATAATTCTCGAGTTACAGACGTTTAAATAAAGGCCATTCCAGTATACTGAAGTTTTCCTAAAGCAAATTGCCATACACGCTTTGGTACATGTGCGGATATAGTGTCATATCTTTGTAAGTTTGAGACAAAATGGCACCATATTTGATATGCAACTTGAACATACATTGACAAAGTTACTTGCAGAAAAAAGTTTATATAATACCGTTTCAATCTCGAGTAAACAGGCACGTTTGTGACGTCATTACTTTTACGATAAACGTCATTTTGAGTTATCTCCTGGTGATGCAACAATGAACATCGCTGTGTCTTTTCCTTTCCGTTTTGCTTAAAATGCTTAATATGTCATAAGGAAGTTTTCAAAACGCTCCGTCCTCTATTTACAGAGTTATCACCCTTCATATTATTTTTCAACCATTTTTTCTGCTTCAAAATGACGTGTTTACATTAATTAAAATATGTTCAATCTGTCTAGTCCTCAAGACCAGGTGAGTAATTTTATTGTAAATAAAGCCTATTTTGGTAAACGTAAAGTTAACGTTCAAATTTAGATTAAAACCGTAATGTTATGGCCAAAAATTAAGTATAAGTTCTATAACCCCTTCACTTAAGGCAGTTTTGACTTAATAAAAATGCTTTTCAGTGTTTAAAAATTACCCGCTATCCGTCAATGATTTGTAGCAACAACTCAGTATGAGCGATCAACATATTATTGTCTTTGAGCTTAAACTAGTTTAAATGTTGCTTCGTGCATTTTGTTAGAGAAAAGTTTGGATGAAAACTGAAAGGTGGTGTTTTGTTTACCATTTATTTGCAAACATGAGGAGATTTTAGGGAAATCGATTTGATGTAATTTAACAAAAACATGTCAGATTTTCGCAACTTTCACAGAATCATTATATAAGTATATGGGGATACTTCCTTAATAATTTCAAGAAATTTTACCAATCTGTCGAATAATTATACGCTCGTCTATATCACTGGTATGTTTGAAGCATTGAGTTTGTTAGTATACTAAAGTGACCCTCATTCAAAGGGCTATATCTCGATTAGTGTACTGTATTTTTCTTTAGGTCTGGTGCCAGTTTAAAGGTGACATATAATCCTTTATAGAAACGTATACCATTTTGTCGTAGCATATATGGGACGAAAATTATGGAGCTACTTGCATTCATATTTGAACAGCCCTCGTATGACCATAGTGCGGTTATGCATGTGAAGTTTCATTAGGCTGTCATTAATTACAGAGGAGTTATTGCCCTTTGATTGCCTTAATTTCAATGATTTTCCGTCCTCAGCCATAACTAAGTAACCAATGGATGGGTTTTAATGAAATTTATACTTAATATAATATGACCATGGTGTAGTTTTGCACGTGAAGTTTCATCAGGCTGCCATCAATTACAGATGAGTTATTGCCCTTTGATTGCCTATATTTCAACGATTTCTTTCGTCCTCAGCCATAGCTAGGTAAGCAATGCATGGATTTTCAGTCTTTTAGTGGTAAAACCTTGTTCGTGTGCTTTAATTTGACATTTTATAGTATTTCGGTTTCGAAGAACACTTCATTCCTGAAATAATAAGAACTCACCATGACCCCTCATGCACGATAGAACGTAATCTAACTAAATCCATCTTAAATCTTTTCCTGCTGAGTCTGACAGAACCTCTTTTGAAAACAGCGCAGATCCAGATCAGCTGGCTTCTGAAGAAGCCAGCTGATCAGGATCTACACTGTTTTCAATGTTGGTTGCGCTTGCATGCTTTTAAATGTAATCATGCAGGTGCACTGAGTAGAAAAAGGTATGTATTGGTCACATAAGTTTCCTCAGCAGGACTAAGGTTAGATTGGCTGCAGCACATGCAATCATC
The DNA here is from genome assembly GCA_964019695.1 of Loripinus fragilis. Lineage (NCBI taxonomy): Eukaryota > Metazoa > Mollusca > Bivalvia > Lucinida > Lucinidae > Loripinus > Loripinus fragilis. Next base: position 54,482,000 of record OZ026515.1, read on the forward strand.
GAAGTATAATACTGTCTAATAAATTCTATTCTGACTGGAGAGTAATTGAGTTTTAGAAGATTATGTCTTGGTGTTTAAGTTGTCTGCCAGACTTTATGAGCATATTACGAGAAAAAGCGAAGTGGCCAGCTATCGGCAGTATGGTTATTCCTGTGTTATATGTGTCGTAGAGCGAAAATATTTTACCTGTCCCAGCCGGGAATCGAATCCAGGTCGCTGTATCTACAGACAAACTCGTCGCTGTAAAAGCCGGTGTAACTTGAAAAACGGAGACCGTGGAAAAGTAGAAATAAAGGCTACTGCGCATGCGCGTTGTGAAGGGGGTTACATGTAAAATGTATGGGCAGCGCTAAGAACTGAGCCAACACGATTGGTATGCCAATAGTCGCATTCCTTTTCATTCCAGCTCACGAGAAAATGGTAAAATGTACACATACTGCTCAACAAAAGTTTAGCACGGATAAATAAAAAAAAATTTTTTTGTGAGCAAATGGTTTAAAGTTATAAACTATCTGCTGAAATGATGGTTTGGTATGTGATAAAGTTGAGGAAGCAATTGGTGTACTTTAATTGGATTCCTTCTGCGTCGTTCGTTGCTTTAAACAAAAGAGGGGTCAAAAACTTATTTCAACTCCCTTAATGGCAATACAGAATTGATGCAGCATCGGTTTATAAAGTCTTTTGTTTTCCAGCTTGGTCGAATTGGCCATTCTGAAAAAAGATAAAGGTCGTCTCCATTGAGCATAAGTAGCAAACGTTGAGTCTTGAAAACAACTAACCTCGTTGTTAAAATGACGTTTACAAGTCAAAAACAGTGCTGTTTTCGCTGTGTATGCATGCTTAATTGAAAAGGTTTTCGTGTTTAAGAGGATTCCAAAAGAGAGACAGTTTAAGGAAAGGCAAGTTTATAAAATTTTGTCTCATGCTGTTTAATTCATAAAAAGTGACGTTAATCTAAAATTGATGCTAAATTAAGACGAAAACGTAATCTAAAAAGGGCGTGTTCAAAGGACCAACTAACAGACATGTTCCGGGTGTTTGTGTCAATGTAACATCAACCTGATTACTTGATCTCTTGTTTCACTTCGCTGAAAAGTCAAGAAGTGTAAAAATGCCATTTTAACGTCATAATGGAACGATAAAACGTGGAATAAACGGATATCAAACTTTGACGTTCTTAAAGTTTTTCAACATTAAGAACCTTTGGCTTTACTTTAGAATCAAAAGTTTTAATTTCAGACGTAGACGTGTATCCTTTGCATGCCCATGACATCAAATTTAACGTCGATCCACT
>OZ026515.1:54483493-54515225 GCA_964019695.1 Loripinus fragilis
GTCTGAAAATATATTTTTTAAATTACCATAATCAACCTACTCCGCACACATGGCGACTTGTCGTCTGCTGATTACCGTTGCAAACAGATTGGACCCAGAAAAGGACCGACAGAATGTCAATCTGATCTGGATCCAAACCATTTGATAGTGTTCCTGAAAGAATTTTTTGAAAAAGTTAATTTTGAAAAAAATCATCAGAAGACAACAAAAGGTTGAAAAAATTACCCAGCATGCAATGAGTTAAAAAGCACACAATGAGTATAGTAACTTAAAGGTTGATTAAACTATATGAACTTCTGATTTCATAGAGGATCTTACATGAGTGCTCATGTTTTATTGAATTTAATTCAAGAAGTTGGGGAACAGCGATAAAATGCGAGGCTTGCTGAGCATTTTATTGCTTTTTCGCAACAAGTTTAATAAATTCAATAATACAGGAGCATGAATGTTAGATTCTATTTTTCACATGACATTAAATAAATTAAAAATCTCTTTTTCGGCATAAAAATGTCAAGATTTTGTCATCTTTTACGCAATGTTATAATGGACGTCATAACATAGTGTTACGAAATCTGTAAACCACCAGTGGTTTATCGATTTTATTGCATGGCGTAAAATCACTCCCAGGCACGACGTCATGTGATAAAAGTCATTTCATTATAAGTATGTTTCATTATAAGTATGGATTCATCGTGTGAATGAAATACAGTGGTCCTTTTTTGCATGCTGAACTCAACTGAGAATGAAATTTCATCTGCTCATAAAAACTTTAATGATGAGAATAAAATAAATTTCATGCTTTAAAACTCTCAGATGTGGTATGTATCCTGCTGATAAATGTTAAAATGCCAACAATTGTTGGCATTTTAACATTTTTGGGCAGGATAATTTTTGTTCTCAGTTGAGTTGAGCATGAAAAAAGTTTTATAACCTTGAGGCCTGATCAGCAGGTATTGGATGTCAGCTGATCTGGATCTACACTGTTTATAATAAAATACACCATTTAAAAAAAACAACAACATAATTTGCACAGTGCATTTACTTGGTTGAATATGGATATAGTTTTTGAGTAGTCTTATCAGGGATTTAGCTATATATTTCTTTGTCCAGTAAAACCTGTCTTAAGCAGCCACTCAAGAAGACAGATTATCTCTTAACGCCGGTCAAAATTATTGCAGAAACCATTTTTGGTCTTTTGAGAGTGGCTGTTTAAAACAGGTTTTACTGTAGGATAAGTACCCAAATCCCATAAACTGACGCTTCTATGTTTTGATAACCTACATAGATGGACAGCACAGAACACTTTCAGTCAGAAAAATCATTGTGTAAAGTGTTCGCTGTTTATTTTTGGAGGACCAGACATTGATGCTTTGAGATCTATGGAATTTCCAGTCCCTTCCAGAAGAAATATCTCCATAAATATAGAAAATTCAGACTAATCCCTTTAAGACGACTCATATATTTTCTTTGGCTTTAGTTTTTTTCATGCAAAAGATGAACAAACTAAACAATAACAGCCAAGCTAAACAAACCCCTCCGAGCAGCAGAAAAAAGCAGAAAATGATGTCAACACATTCGAATAATCAACATTTTCAACTCTTTGCATGCTGTGCAATTTTTCTGATTTTTTTGTCGTCCGCTGCCGTTTTTTCAAAATTAGGAACACTATTGGAGTGTAAAAACAGTTTGGATCAAGATCAGGCCCGACAGAATGTTGGGCCTGATCTGGGTCCAAACTGTTTGCAAAGAGCAGCAGCAGATGATAAAATTTGCCACCAGCAGGTGAAGAGTCAACATTTTTTTGTTCTTCAAAAGATCAATGGCAAAAAATAACTTATTTTTCTACTGAATTTGTAGGCCCCTAGACAGGAGTGCCTGATTAAAAATTAACTATCTTATTTCTCAATCAAAACATATGTTGTGGGTACTCAAAAAACTGTCTCAATGACAATTCTTTTGAGCGCCCAAAACATAATAATAATTAAGTAAATATTTATGAATAAAAAAATATTTGCAATTTCATGTTCAAAAAATTTGTCTACCTCGACCTATGATTTCGTATCTATATTCTGTGATAAAAGATTGTTATCTTTAAAGGACCTTCAGTTAAATATTTACACACATTTGGTCCTGTTGCAGTCAGAATGTTTTGACCATTCTAAAGGCAAAAGGATTACAGTGAAATGTTCTAAAATTTCAAACACTTTTAACTCTTTGGTTTTCTGAGCTTCGATTCAATAACATTACTGTTCGAAAAAGCAAACAGTGAAGGCCCTGATCAGAACAGTCTGATCTGGGTCTGCACTGTTTCAAGTTTCAGCCATGAGAGCATCAATTTAGCATTTCATATCAATGAAACCTCTGTTTGCTTTGTTTGTTTGATTTGATTCTTTACGTCCCATCAACAATCTTTCAGTTATATAGGGACGGGTCTTCCTTGGTTGAACCAGTACTAAGCTAGGATTAATGTTCTTGCTCAAGGACACAACACAGTGACGCCCGTGAGGCTCGAACCCGCGGCCCCTCGGTCTCGAGTCCAGCACTCTACCACTGAGCCACTGCGCTCCCTCTCTCAGTTAGCAGTCTTATCATTATCATAATGCACCCCAAACTACATGATAACCTGTTCATTTCAACATGCTGATTTCACTTTTAAAATTGAGAAAACTAGTGAATAAAAAGTTAATGGTGAAAATATTTCTCAATTCTTCAGAAGACATGTGGGTGCACAATCAAACATGTTTGCTAACCTCATGGGTGAAAGTTCTTTTAAAAATTAAAGAATCTGGAAAGTTATTCATGTACAGATATTCACAATATAAATCCTTAAAACAATCAACTTGCTAATATTTTTGCCCAATTTAGGATAAATGTGGATAACTGTCCTTAATCTCAAATCATGGAATAATGAAGCAAACAGATTAGGTCTGAATTCTGTGGAATGTAAGCCCCAGGAATATAGAGAATACCAGGTTCGCTTCTTGATATCAAGATTACCGGGCAAGGCTGTTGACATCGCGAGGCTTGCGGAGCTATTCAACTTGTGTGCGTTCTCAAAGCTGAGCCTGGTAAACTTGACATCAAAAGACGCGAACCTGGTATTCTATTTAGCTGATTCACTCTTCAAACTAGCGAATATGATGTAATGATCAATTTTTTGTGTCAATTCAGCGTCGGTGGCGACTTCATTCAAATAGTGTAACATCATCATGACCTGATAAATGTACATGCTATGAGATAGACAATGTCTATCAGGCAACATGCAATGCTTCAGTTAATATGAATGGTAACTGATAATACTGAATTCAGGAACAAACATGAAAAGTTTCACCCATGTAACTGACTTCTTGCAAGGTTGTATGTCATGTGTTTGAAATTTTAGAGCATTTAACTGAAATATTATATTACTTCACGTATTAAGAAAGACTATACAATGTACTATGACAAAACATTTCAAGACCAGCTTTGACATGTTTACTCTATAACATTTGTAATTTACAATACTCTATCATCTCAATCGAGTCAACAAACAGTATAAGGTACCATACCAAACCATTTAACTCTGCAGTCTAAGTACACATTAATTCAATCAAGTCCATAAACAATATAAGGTACCATACCAAACCATTTAACTCTGTAGTCTAAGTACACATTAATTCAATCAAGTCCATAAACAGAATAGGGGACCATACTGAATATCTGCATTCTATGTACAATGTACATACAATGTATTATTAATTGATTGCCAATCAAATCAACAAACAGTATATAAGGGACCATACTGAATAATTTACCTCTGCATTCTAGGTACACATTATTATCTAAATCGAATCAACAAACAGTATAGGGGACCATACTGAATAATTTACCTGTGCATTCTAGGTACACATTTTAGGTACACATTATTAATTCAAGTACAGGGGACCATACTGAATAATTTACCTCTGCATTCTAGGTACACATTATAAATTCAAGTACAGGGGACCATACTGTTTGTTTGTTTGATTTGATTCTTTACGTCCCATCAACAATCTTTCAGTTAAACAGGGACAGGTCTTCCTGGGTTGAACCACTGCTAAGCTAGGATAAATGTCTTGCTCAAGGACCACAGGCTGACAGCGCAGTGGTGCCGGTGAGGCTCGAACCCCCGACGGGGACCATACTGAATAATTTACTTTTGCATTCTAGGTACACATTATTAATTTAATCGAACCAACAAACAGTATAGGGGACCATACTGAATATTTTATCTCTGCATTCTAGGAACATATAATTAATTCAATCAAGTCAGTAAACGGTTAGGAGACCTAACTGAATAATTTAATATTTACCTCTTCATTCTAGGTACACATAATTCAATCAAGTCAGTAAACAATATAGGGGATCATACTGAATAATTTACCTCTGCATTCTAGGTACACATTATTAATTCAAGTACAGGGGACCATACTAAATAATTTACCACACATTATTAATTAAATCGAATCAACACCATACTAAATCATTAAACTTTTCATTATAGGAGCACATCATTATTATTTTAATCGAGTCATCAAACAGTATACAGAACCATACCCAAGTCATGTAACTCTACATTCTAGGCACACATTATTAACCCTTAGCCTGCCTACCAGTATATTTTGTCCTGAAAAGTTCATCTCAGTGTTTTTACGTCTGCTGCAAATACTCGAGTGCACTTCAGACAAGATTTTATAATAGAGGCAAACACCTCGGAAGCAGTCTGAGCTGGGTCCATATTGTTTGCATTATAGACCACCTAAGAAAACAAGCAGATGAGACAAAAGTTGTGACTGGCGGGAAAAGGCTTTGCACTGGGTAATTTTTCATGCTTTTTTGTTGTCTGCTGATTTTTTTCAAAATCAACTTTTCCAAAAATTCTTTCAGGAATACCATCAGAGTGTCAAACAGTTTGGATCCAGGATAGCCCCACATAATGTCGGGCCTGATCTGGGTTCAAACTGTTTGCAAAGGTTATCAGCTGACCACACTTGTAGGCAAGGAGTAAAATATGGAATGTGAAAACTACAAGGAGTAATTGTTTCAGTCTGTATTTGACTCCATAGAATTATCTCGAAAAAATGAATAACAATGCTAGTGTTAAATGTAAGAATAACGCCATACATAAATGAGTTTTGGGGTGGCACATTCCATATAATATGAGCTTTTGCAGAACAGCATAGCTCGCATGAATCACACTTTGCTTTACATTTTCAGAACAAAAAATATTGGCTGGGTTAGGGCTGACTTTTAAATGGGTCCTATCCAGTGAAACATTTCTATTTCAAAGTCCCAGACCTTGACCATAAGGTCATTGATCAGCAGGGGATGGTACAATTAAACTCCAAAAATATGTGATCAAGAGTTACAGTTCATACTTAATACACATCATCTCTATGGCTTAAAATTTCAGAAAAATATCCAAAACAGATTTGGAGTTACATAAAAGACAATAACATAAAAAGAACAAGGGCCATATTTCTGTCAAAAAAATTCCAAAAATACAGAAATTTAGAAACTTGCTATTTGGCTATAAAATATTAACAATTTCCAATATAAATTGTCAATTATCTTTAGATAAACTGAAAATAAAGCATAGAAACTATAATTATGTACCTAATTAAGCATTTTGAGCCTTAAATTTTGAATTCAGGATATAGTCCTTAAAAATTTCACCACTGTATGAACTAAAATGCATAATTTAAAGCAAATTCCTCAAAAACTACAAGCTAGCGAGTGAAAAACGAGGCCCTGACGAATGGATGATGCCGAAATGTATGGAGTTATATCATAATACTTCACCACTTATTAGTGGAGGGTACCAAAAAAAATGCCCGAAATGTCTCACAACAGCTGCTCACATGCACCAGGAAGGGACTTAGATGAAAGCTAAGGCCAATATGCCATAAGTACAAAAATCTCAAGACAAGGCTCCAAGATTGTAAATCTGTTTTCCTGCTCAACTGTGCATAAAATCTCAACTGCTCATAAAAGCTCAAATGCCGAAAAATAAGTTGTTTGGGTATTTTTTGCGTCAAAGCTCTCAGGTGATATATTTATCCTGCTAATAAATGTTAAAATGCCAGCAAATCTTGGCATTTTAACATTTATGAGCATGATTTATTCCATGCTCAGTTGAGTTGAGCGTGAAGAAAGTTTTATAACCTCGGACCTGGCCTATATAGAGTTATGGCCATCTGAGTGCAAAAGTATTAACATGGTGTCAAGAATTTCTACTGAACAGCACTGATACAATGTACTTAGATAAGATTGTGCACGGCACAGCCTCATTTTAGCATGGCCATTTCTAATGGACTTAACCCTTGTCATGCTGAATATTTTGAAATAGTACACTCATCCCCAATTTTTATCCTGTTAACCAAACCTGCAGAAGTTCAGTTGTAAGAACGTACAGTAAAACCTGTGTAAAACGGCCACTCTCAAAAAGACCAAAAATCTGTTTTCAAGACTAACTGTCTATCGCTTAATGCAGGACAAAACGGGAGCATTCTGCAATACTTTCAACCTTCATTAAGCTACCATTTGTCATAAAGATCTTTGTTTTGTCTATTTTTGACTGGCGGTTTTACACAGGTTTTACTTATTTTCAATCAGAAAGATCCAGCTGTTCTGGATCTAGTCTATTTTCTAAAGAGGGGATATATCCTAGTTCAGCAGGACAATTTGTTTGTTTAGGTTTGTTGTTTTATGTCCCAGTTAACAGCTATGGTCATGTTGCAATGGTCAGTTTACCTAAGCACACTTTTTCCTGGGCAAGCTTCACTATGCAGTTTTGTTCGTTTGGTTTGGTTCTTTACCTCCAACAGCTATGGTCATGGTCATGTGGGGACGGTCAGTTCACCTATCCCCACTTTTTTTCCTGGGTAAGCTTCACTCAGCAGTTAACCAGTACTTTGTGCGCATACTTTCGCTTGTAACTGACACCAACCCTTCTTGAATCGGGGGAATGAGGAGAATGGCTGTAGAAATTATTACTTGATCAATCTCCATGAAAGTATGGGACCAGGCCCGGATCAAACTCATGACCCCTGGATCTGCAATCGGACTCGCTACAAATTGCACTACGGTGCCAGGATTTCAGCAGGGCAAGGAATGATTAACCCCAGCCTTGTTCCGACACTAATCCAATGTTCTTTCATTGTCCCTCAGTTAAAAACAAGAGTTCTCAACATAAACTATAATTAAAACATATTTATAATGGTAACCAGTACCACAAAATCAACAACAACAATATACAACAATGAATATAGCAATAAACCCATCAGCTCTTTGCCCCTGGGAAATTTTTCATGCTTTTATATCGCCTGCTGATTTTTTTCAAAATCAACTTTTTTGAAAAATTCTTTCAGGAATACCATCTGCGTGTCAAACAGATTGGATCCAGATCAGGCCCGACAAAACGTCGGGCCTGATCTGGATCCAATCTGTTTGCAAAAGTGATCAGCAGACAACACTAGTAGGTAAAGAGTTAATCATTTTAAAATATTAAATTTAAAATGTAACCTTACATTTTCCGTTTAAAAATGAGTTCAAAAATGAGTTTAATAATTCAACAAAGCAAACCCTTCATGAACATCTAAGCAGCTTAAATCTATAAAATTTGTCACAAATTAAAACCATCAACCAGAACTTGACGTGAGAAAATCTGACTGCTGCATGAGGACAACAAAGGAGCAGACTATAAAAACACGTCATCTGATGAAAAATATTTTCTTATCTCTGTATCAGGCATATGTTAAGATGTTTTTGTTTTTTTTGGTTTGGTTAGATTCTTTACATCCCAGTCAACAGCTATGGTCATGTCGGGACGGTCATTTCACCTAACCATACTTTTTTCGTGGGCAAGCTTGACTAAGCAGTTAACAAGTACTCAGTGCACATACTTTCGCTTGCAAGACAACAATCCTTCTTGAATCAGCGGAAGGGAGTAGAATGACCGTAGAAATTATTTCATGATCAATCTCCACAAAAGTATGGGACCGGGCCGGGATCGAACTCGCGACCCCTGGATCTGCAGTCAGACATGCATCTGCATCCAGACACGTTATCGAGTGCAATATGTTTAGGGTGCTCAAAAGAATGGTCTTACTACCACAGTTCTTTTGAGTACCCACAATATATTTTGTTGGGAGATAGGGGATAAATCCAAAATAGGCTCTCTAATCTGAAGTTCTGCTGAAATGAATCGCTGAATTGCTATTTTTGCCAGATAAACTATTACCACCGCAAATGATAGAATATTAAAACATTATGCATGAACAATTATAATATAACCATTATCAACAATAAATCTATAATGAATCCAGGACAACAGATAAGAGAGCGAAATTGAAAATTATTTTTCTTAATTCTCAACCAAAATATGTTGTGGGTACGCAAAAGAACCGCCTCAATGAGACATTTTTTAGCACCCAAAACACATGTTTAAATTGATGGATAAGAAAATATTCACAATTTTTCGCCCGTAAAGTTTCCTTATCCGGAACGATGAATTAAACAATTAAAATTTAACTATTCCCAACAATAAATCTATAATGAATCAACATGCTAATTAGAACAATAAAGGAACATCAACCGTTATAAACCTAACAATTTACTTTAAGCCACTAGGGACAGCCTAAATGACCCATAGGCCTAGATAAGCAAAAACTTGAGCATAAAACTGTGAATATTATGTTCTTATTCATCAGTTTAAACATTTGTTTCACTGAGTGGGTTCTTTTGAGTACCCACAACATGTTTTTGGTTGAGAAATAAGAAAAATAGTTTGCGATTAAGCACTCTTATTTAGAGCCCAGGTGGGGTACTCTCAATTTTTCTCTATGCATAGGCTTTGACCCAGCAGCTACTGTTTACAAAAAAAATATATCAGGAATATCAGGCAAATCCCAAAAAATATTTGAAATTTTAGCAGCCCCCTAAAATATATACATTCGGTACCTTGACATTATTTAAAGAAAAGAGCCTAAAATGTATAGAAATGACCCCACAAAATAGTCCAGTTTTGTGATGACCCCCAAAAAATATCATTTATTTCATTTTACTGAAAACCCCCAAAAATACTGAAATTCAAAATTTTGAACCCCCCCCCCCCAAAAAAAAAAATGGGTCAAGAAGAAAATATGAAAATAGAAGAGTAGTGAAGTATGTGAGTAGTGAATGCCCTGCCAAGTCTAAGCATATATGCAAACTCCCCTGAGTCTTTGCTGTTTGCTGATGCAATAGGTACCAACATCTAGTGCAACAGCCCATATACTCCTTAATACAGTATATTGATGGGACGTATTTTAGAAAGCATCAATCCCCCACAACATTTATAAATTGTTGTATAAGGAAAGTAGTCCTTTGCGATGTTCCAGATGGCTTTAAAAAAGGAAAAAAAGGTTTTCCATATTAGAGCCATGTCATGAGAAAAGCGCCAGGCCTCCAGATAAGTGTAATAAAAATTTGTTTTTTTTATTTCTCAACAAAAACATATGCTGTCGGTACTCATACTGTACTCACAAACAACTAAGTCAGTGAAACCAGTCTGCAGTTTCAAAATTTTGTACATTCTAAGTATTTCAGGATCTGTTTTTCGGATGATTTACAGAAAAAGTTTGGTGCTGAAAGACGAAAATTGTATAGTGTACCACTAGAGAGAACCAGCTCTTAGTGAAATTCTTGACAAACAGTGCAGATTCAGATATTTTGTTACTGTTTAACATAGATTTGTGTGGATAGAACAAGTTTGAATCCTGGACCTGAGGTTATATAACTTTTTTCATGCTCAACTAAACAGAGCACGGAAGGGGTACGAGCATTAAGGGGCTAATATGGCCCCCTCTGGAGCAAAAATGGGAAAATTGCTTTTCACCAATTTCTTCTGATTGGTAACTCAAGTGTAAAATTCTGCCATTTATTTTAATTTTAATGGTTGCTATGGTAACAACAAGGGTAAAAGTCTAATTTATACCAGATATTTACACTTGGGCTATTGTTCTAATAAACTAATGGGAAGACTATGCTGAAAAACAAATTTTATTTTCTAGCCTCCTAGGGAGGTCCAAATTAGCCTGTTAATACACGTCCCTCTTTCAACTGCTCTTAAAAATAAAATAATGAAAAATAAAGACTTTTCTTTCTTTCAAACTATCAGATGTTTTATTTATCATGCTAATAAATGTTAAAATGCCAACAATTGTTGTCATTTTAACATTTATGAGCATGAAAATTTTTATGCTCAGTTAAGCACGAAACATTTTATAACCTCTGGGCCTGATCAGCCAGCTTCATCAGAAGTCAACTGATCTGGAACTACACTGTTTAAAAAATTTTGAAGAAAAAAAACTATGTGCAGTGTGCTTCTTAGATCTCAGAGTAGCTAAAATCCAGATGAGCCTGTGCATTCCCTTTTATTCTATGCATTACTTACCTAATACAGGCCCCCCTACCTATTCTAGCGTTCATTTTCAAAAACTGTGTGGGGAGTGGGCAGGTGAAATAATCGTCTTGAAAGATACACATGTAACTTTGACGGTAAGGGCAAATAAGGAATACGCTTCAAGAAGTTATCCTTCCTTGCCTCACAGAGAGTCTGCTGGATCACTTTACGGCATAAATTTTTTAACGAATGCGGTGTCGTCAAGCTTCGAGTGTACCACTCAAAAAATTCTTCATCGTTAGCGAGCAGTTCCGGCGGGATCCCCGGCCCCTTCCATTTCAACCAGTCAATAAGATTTAACATATCACAATCTGCATGGAACAGGACCTTTATACAAGGGACCTGGTATTTCAGGTCTTCCTTGTACAGTCCCGTGCTCAGAGAGCTCACACAAACGTAAAGCGGCGTACGCCCCATGTTATCTATTCGATTGACTGTCGTGTCCGACGTGAGAATTCTCAGAACATCTTTGATCTTCCAGTGGGCAGCTACGTGAATCGGGGCTTTACCATTTCTGTCACTTCTGAAATCATAATGTAACAAATCAAAACTGTGTTGGGCCTCATGATAAGAGTGTGTAACTGAAAATTATTTTTCTCATTTCTCAACCAAAACGTATGTTGTGGGTGCTCAAAAGAAACATCTCAATGAGACGGTTCTTTTGACTTCCCAAAACACATGTTTTAACTAATGAGTTTGAAAATAATTACAATTATACGCTCAAAAAGTTCCCTTATCAGAACCTATGTCCCCCTACCATACAGACCAGTGTTAAATTTGACAGTTTATGTTTAGCTCCAGATAAATCAACACTTTTGATCGTAAAATTATGAAAATTTTCTTACAAATCAATTTTAACATGTTTTGGGTTCTCAAAATAACAGACGCATTGAGATGGTTCTAAATCTTTTGAGCACTCATGAGTCACAACATATGTTTTGGTTGAGAAATAAGAAAACTAATTTTTAATTACGTATTCTTGTCTAGGGGCCTGGTTTGTGTCCAAAATTTACCTGGTTTGACGAGGTTATCGTGACCTTGACCAAATTTCAGCACACCCTTTCTACTCTTCATCATGACCCAAACTTATATCCAAACACATTCTGTTAAAATTAGCCAACCAGATCCTCAAGTTATCACATGCAAACTCTGATGTAAATAGGACTCTCACTAAAAATAATATGTCCACCTCCAGACCATGAGGTAATGGTCCTTATCACATATTTGGGACTTTATTTGCCGAGATAACCCGAAGTCTGCTTATGTGATAATCTCTTTCCCACCAACTGGTTATCTGCATGGCACGCGCCTGATGGGCTGATAAGCTGAAGTCATGTTTTTTGAACGTAGAGGTTATCATGTCCAGCTGATGACATTAGATGTATACCAATGGCGTGATGTAATGCAAAGTTTATGCCAGTCCTCCATTTCACATTTTTGTACGTCTAACTTGAAAAAACAGTGAATTGGAATATGTGATAAACAGATAATAACACAGTGTTTTGGTTATAGCCCTTAGTATCAGCCCTCTACCATTATCAGCTTTCTGGCTGATAATGTGGTCTGTCTCAGGTTGATACTTCGGACAATAACTAAAACTTTATGTGATAATCTCTTGTAATATCACTTTGCAGTTGCAGCTACTCAGCCAAGCTACATGTCTAGTATTTAGTCTGAGCTGCCATGCATTTCCCTTGGCATTCAGTAGGGTAAAATATTGTACAAAAAATTTTACCCTTTAAAGCACAGTAAATGTACCCTTAACATGGGTGAAAGTTCAAAATTTCTAAAATCCTGAACTTTTGAAACTCCAATCAGTATGCCCACTAAATGTTCACATTTTCCATTTTAATGGTTAGTTTTCTTTAGACAGACTTTACATACTAACATGTAAATGGGAAAACCTATTATAATCTCCCTAATTCAGCATTTTGAGGCTGACTTTCTATGGAAAGTCTGCCTCAAAATCCTGAATTCAGGAACAATCCTGAAAACTTCCACCCATGCCTGAAAGACTTACTGATGTACTTTAGCTCCTGCAGCCAGTAGCATTTCTACAGTTGCATAGCTTGAGTGAACAATAGCATTCTGCACACAGATATACAGTGGTGTCTGTCCTTCCTTGTCACTCTTGTTTAAATCAGCACCTGTGAAATAAAATCATGGCTTAATGTATGATCTTTTCTTTGGCAGGGGGAAGTGGGCAGCCCATATGATCACATTTGCTTAAAGGTGAATAACAAGAGGACCAAGTAGCCATTGATTGCTCACCCAAGTTTTGTTTAAAGCTTCGGTATCTACATGTATTGGAGGGGGAGGGTTTGTTTGATTTGATTCTTCACATCCCAGTCAATAATTTTTCAGTTATTTCGGGACGGGTCTTCCTGGGTTGAACCAGTACTAAGCAAGGCTTAATATTTCTTGCTCAAAGACACAACACAGTGACGCTGGTGAGGCTAGAACTCAGAACTCCTCAATCTTGAGACAAGGTCTCTACCACTGAGCCACTGCACTTCCTTGAAGGGAGAGGGGGGCTTAAACTGGCCTGCCCCGGGTTCACGTTTTATATTGATTTGTATAGAAAAACATGACAAAAATCTTTTTTGTCTAAAGCACAAGGTGTAGATTTTTGAAAGTTGGTATGTAGCATCACATTGTGGTCCTTTACCAATTTCGTTCAAATTATGTTTCTGTAGCCAAAAATGGTCTCTTCCCCAAGGGCCATAATTTGAACAAACTTGGTAGAGGTCTACTAGGTGATACTTAGATACTACATACCAAATATATCAAGGCTCTAAGTTCAAACTTCGACTGAAATATCTTCAATTTAAGAATATATTTGAAATGAAATTTTGGAAATCAAAATGCGACACCCATGGAAAAATTGGACTACATTTTTCAAGCCTTTAAACACTTCTAACTTCCTTTCTTGTCATGCCATGCTGATCAAATTTGAATGAGAAGGCTTGTTTTGCTGGAGTTTTAAGGACTATTCAAGAAAGCACACCAGTGTCTGGGCTCACCCTGCCATTAGCCATTGTAGCCATTTGCAATTAAAAATGTAGAGTGGCTACAAATATAAGTCACTGGCTAAAAGTACACTCTGGGTGGCTCAAAAATTACATATCTATGAAAAAGTTTGATCAGCTTTTGGAATTTTCAATATTACTTTTATATTTTATTATTGTGCCATAAGCTGGATTTTTTTCAATGTCATCAGGGTGTCAAACAATTTGGATCCAGATTTGTCGGGCCTGATCTAGGTACAAAATGTTTGCAAAGGTTATCAGCAGACAACAAAAGTTGCCCCTAGCAAAGAGTTAAATACAAAACAACTTGTTGATACTACTTTCTAGCTAAAACCTTGGCTTAAGTTAATTTCATTTGGCTCCAACTTTTCCCATATGGATAAAGTGTTGGCTACACCAAATTCTGAGCCAGGGTAAGACCTGTCAAGCCTGTGCATACCTGGCCCCAAGGTTTAAAAAATTAAACCATGCTCCACTCACTTCAGCACCAAACTTTAAATCTTCATAAACATGAAAAAAGTTGAATAACCTTGGTGACTGTTGTTATATACATACATCCAGATAAAGAAATTTTTGAGCATAAAACTGTGGATATTGTCTTATCTAGCATTTTAACATTTTTTTAGGTGCTCAAAAGAAATGTCTCAAAGAGACGGTTCCTTGGAGTACCCACAACATATATTTTGTTGAAAATTAAAAACATTTTTTTTTGATGAATCACTTTTACCATTTGTTTTTTGTAAGATTTGATTCTTCCTGGGTTAAACTGGTACTAAGCAGCGGATAAAGTGTCTTGCTCTAGGACACAACACAGTGACTCCGCCAGCTAAGAGTCTCGAACTAATAACCCTTTGATCCCAGGACTTCAGCTAAGAGTGTGTACCAAAAAATAATTTTCTTATTTCTAAACCAAAACATATGTTGTGGGTAATCAAAAGAACCGTCTCAATGAGACGGTTCTTTTGAGCACCCAAAACATATGTTAAAATTGATGGGTAAGAAAATATTGACAATTTTACCCTGAAAATTTTTGTTTATCTAAACCTATGGCTCCCCAGTCTAACGCTCTACCAACTGTGCCACTGGGCTCTGCACACACTTATCTGAAGGTCAGATATTATCAGGGCTTCAAATTTTTTTCAAGATTGGATTGCTGAAGTGATACATGGAGCAAAAATGGTGGGTCATTTCCCGAAATGATGGGTCCAGGCATATCAAATTAACCACAGTTGACATTTGGGTTGTATACTTTACCCACACACTAACACAGACACCTCTATGCATATATGTAGATTGACTGCTGGTTAGACAGTAAAACCTGTCTTAAGCAGCCACTCAAAAAAGAAGACCAATTATTGCTTAATGCAGGTCAAAAGTATTGCAGAATGCTCCAAGAGGAGCATTCTGCAATACTTTCGACCAAGCTACCATTTGTTATTAAGATCTTTGTTTGTTTTTTTTGAGTGGCTACTTAAGACAGGTTTTACTGTTTTGACTACCTACATGAAATTTCTGTTTTGTTGAGTTCATAGACTCGCTGTAAGATGAATAATTTTTATTAAAGTGAGATTTTTTCACAACTAAAAAGGATGGGTCCACTGCTTTGGAAAGTGATGGGCCATATTTTTAAATCATGGGACAATGACTCAGGCCCACCATAAATCTGAAGGTCTGATATATACTCTACCTGCTTGTACAAGCACATCAACAAGCACTGGTCTCCCATGGTATGCAGCTTTATACAGTGGGGTACAGCCATTTCTATCCGTCAGATTAACGTCAGCACCCGCTTTCAACAATATCTAATTAAGAAAAGAAGAACACCAATAATTTTGCCATGGCAGATGCCCCTTTTCTAACTTTATTAAAACAAGAGGGCCCTAGGGCCCTTGATCGCTCACCTAAATCATGACAGATGAGTAGATGATGTTTTGGCCTGTGGCTAAAGAGATATAATTTGCTCAGTTGTGTTGAGCATGGAAAGAATTATAATTATTGGTTAGTACATGTATATATTAAAGAGATATCATTTGAGAATTAGAGATCTGGCAGCCCCATTGATCCGTGTTGGGGAACAATATGTGCAATTTTGATAGAAGGCATCATGAGGTACATTTCTATGAAATTATTTTGAATTTGGACCAGTTGTTCAGGATGAGATGCCATTTAAAAGATTTCTTATCTGGAGCTCTGGCAGTCCTTTTGTTTGGCGGAGGGGAACCATTTGTGCAATTTTGGTAGTGGGCATTTAGGGGAACAATCCTGTGAAATATTTTTTAATTTGGACCAGTGGTTCAGGAGGAGATGTCATTTAAAGAAAAGATTACGCATGACGGACAGACGCACAACGGTTGGATGGAGGGATGATGGACAAGACCGATCACAACAGTCACCTTGAGCCTTTGGCTCAGGTGAGCTAAAAACAACAACAACATCTGGCCCAAAGGTTATCAAACTTTTTTTCATGCTCACCTTAACTGAGCATGAAGTTTATCCTGCTCGTAAATGTTAAAATGCCAACTATTGTTGGCATTTTAACATTTATTAGCATTATAAATACATAGATCTAAGAATTCTGAAGCAAGAAAAATCATTATTTTTCAGCATTTTAGTTTTTGTAAGGAGTTGAAATTGAATGCTCAGTTGAGGTGAGCATGAAAAAAGTTTTATAACCTAGGGGCCGGGTAAAGCCATAAGCAATAAATTTTAAGAGTCCCTAGGACTCTCATGTTCTTACATTAAGGGTTCAGAAGACTGAAAAAATAAGGATTTTTCTTTGATTTATTCATGCAAGTGGTGCTAATGATTTATCACAAGAATTGGATTGACATTTACCAAAGAGAAAATTTCAAATCTCAAAAAAAAAACAAAAAAAAAACGGAACTGTTCTCTCTTTTTATGAAAAATGTGAGCAGCTTTTGCACTTAGTCTCATCAGAGCCTTCACTGCTGGCATGCATGGATGAGGGGCTTAGTGTGGGTTGAAGCCAAAATTTAAGTTCTAACCCCGCTATATTTTTTGTGGCCGTGTTCCTTGGCTGTACCAGTACTGGCAGGGTGGGTTTATGCTTTTTGTGGTTCTATGTCCAGAAACTCCCGAAGGCTCAACCGGCAGTGGTTCTGGTTTTAAAGCGTCTCAGAAGACGGGGCAACGGCTTAAAGTCTCATCCGACAGACTAGGAGAAGCCGAGAATCAAACCTGCGACCCCTGGTTTACAAAACATAGGTTTATCCCCGCTATATTGGGTTCATATTGCTTCCATGAACAAATCAAGTTTAAAGTGTACTGAATATATATGCAGCAGACATTAAAAGCAGACATTTTCACTTTTTCACGACAAAAAAAAAGTGAGTTATGGGTTAAAATACTCAATATAATGAATATCAATATAACATATTATGTGACTAACTTTAGAATAAATAAATAAAATAATGAGTTGTACAGTAAACGCTGTGTAAATGCCCACTCAAAAAAAGACCCAAAATTGGTTTTCAAAACCAATTATCGCTTCATGCAGGTCTAAAGTATTGTAGACTGCTCCAAGGGAAGCATTCTGCAATACTTTCGACCTTCATTAAGTTACCATTTGTCAATAAGATCTTTGTTTTATCTATTTTTGAGCGGCCTTTTTACACAGGTTTTACTGTACAGTGACCATCTCCCCCCTGACGTACCATTGATATTTCTAGATGGTTCAAAGAAACGGCAGCTAGTAGTGGTGTTGTGCTATCCTTCACACTTGGAACAGCCGGATTGCTCCACGGATAGTTGATGTTCGCTCCCTGGCTGATCAAGGCCCTCACACCATCACGATCATTTGCCATCACAGCCAGGTGAATATCCCGCTCTTTCTGGGGCATTGTGAGGGTAACATGTTCTAGTTTGGTCGACTTGGAATTTCCCATGGTTAAATCAATCGGTTTAATGTGTATTTCTGAAAAAGTGTAATATTTGATAAAGAGCTACGTTCATTAAGGCTCAATTTAAGGGTCTATTTTGGCCCCCTCTGGAGCCAAAAATTGAATGTTGCTTTTGACCTATTTCTTGTGATTGGTTTATTAGAAGAATAACCCATGTGTATATTTCTGGCATTTATTTAACTTTAACCATTGCTATGGTAACAAAAATGGACAAAAAAATAGGCTTAAATAGAGAAAATGCCATTTTGGACCAAATTTAAGGCTTTAGGAGATCGATTTTTTTAAGAGTTAGATATCAGCACCGCTAAATACCAAATAAAACTTTTAATATGTTGTGTTTCGTGATAATTCTCATTGTCTGTTGAAATGATCTTTTTGGCGTTTGCTTTTGCTATATTTAATTTCTCTGTCACATGTCTCAAATTTGCTCCAAAATGGTCACTTTCCTATTTTCAGCCTATTTTGGTTGCCATTTTTGTTACAGTAGCAAAGGTAAAAGTCAAATTAATACAAGACTTTTACACTTTGGCTATTCTTCTTATAAACTAATGAGAAATTGTTTTAGCCCCATGGGGGGGGGGGGGTCAAAATAGCCCCTTAATGCACGTAGCTCTTTAAGAATTATAGATTACCAGACTTGGCACTGGGTTTGTAAATTTTTCTGACAGGTAGCCACAATAAACACTTATCCTGCTAATATATTCTTGCCCAGCTTCTTACGTCTGATGTATACATTAAAATGCAATCAGATAATTTTAGCACTAAAGCAAAACTATCGAGGATGTATTCTCGGGACCGCGGTGACGTCACAGCCTTAGCGACACAGGTAAACAAATGTACCGCTGTGAGGTGAACGGTGAATTTTTACATTACGGGTAACGGGTAAATGATGAAAAATGGGCCGAATTTATTCAAATTCTCCGATTTTTTCGCCAGACTGCGCTTATTTCGAAGGGAAAACTTTGTCTTTTGCCCCGCCACGATTATTTTGAACAAATAGCACCGATTTTTCACAAATTATTGAAAAAAACTCGGGTGTGGGTGGGCTGAACGGCCATCGGTTTGCGATCATTTAGACATGAAAAAAATGTGTGTCTCTAATATCTTAGGAGCTTTAACACATTAAAATGGTCTTTAAATTCCATATACCTTGAGATATTATCAAATTCCAGATAGATAAATGACTATTTTGAATCTGAATTCTGACACATCACACCTCCAAATTTGACACTCAACACCTTTAATTGGTACAATATACAGCCTGTCATAAAAGCTATCCATTTCAAGAAAAGTCCCCAGCAATTATTACATGTATATGGCATTCCAGCATAAATGAAGCAACAATAGCTCAAGATTTGTATCAAGGCATGCACGGATCCAGGAATTTTCGTCAGGGGGGGGGGGGGGGGGGGGGGGTAAGGGGGGTCCAGGTCCATCTGTCATAAAAAATCTCTGACAACGGTGGTTTTTTTTAGTTCTTTTTAGTAGTCCTCCACTTATTTTACAGAATGCCAATGGTTTATTTCAAAGAAAATTATAATTTTCCAAGGTTCCAGAGGGGCTTCAACATTTTTTCCAGGGGGGGGGGGGGGGTCCAACTTTTTCTAGGGGGATCCAATTGCTTATTCCCTATATAATCCCATATAACTTGTGTTTTTCCAGGGGGTTCTGGGCCCCTTGCCCCCCCCCCCCCCCCTCTGGATCAGCGCATGCAATATTTGGATCAACTGGATGCTGTGACAAAAGTTAGATATGAAAAAAGGTTATCAATTTTGACCCCGCCCCCTGGGTATCCCTAAATGTATACATGGTGTCTGGGAAAACAACCATAGTGGCCAGACCAGGATCCAAATTGTTTTTCCAGGTTCTGACAACTCTGGGTCAAATCCATTGTATTTTACCTTTTGCATTAAAACTTTACCTGACATGTCATCTGCTGATAACCTTTGCAAACAGTTAAGGCCTAGATTAGGCCCAACATTCTGTTCAGGCCTGATAGGGTTGTAACTGTTTGACACTTTTAAAGGTTATGACAAGTTGAACCGATGTATTCTATTTTTGTGTTAAACCTTTACATCATGACATTGTCATCTGCTGATAACCCTTTTAAACAATTTGGACCCAGATCAGGCCTGACATTCTGCCCGGACCTGATAGGGGTTCAAACTGTTTGACACTTTAGAGGCTATGACAAGTTGAAGTTGAACCGATCTATTTTAACTTTGCATTTAACCTTTACATGACATTGTCATCTACTGATAACCAATTCAAACAAATTGGAACCAGATCAGGCTTGACATTCTGTCCGGACCTGACAGGGGTCCAACCTGTTTGACACTTCAGAGGTTATGACAAGTTGAAGTTGAACCGATGTATTTTAACTTTGCGTTAAACCTTTACATGACATTGTCATCTGCTGATAACCCTTTTAAACAAATTGGACCCAGATCAGGCTCATCATTCTGTCCGGACCAGAACGGGATCCAAACTGTTTGACATTTTAAAGGTTATGACAAGTTGAAGTTGAACCGATGTATTTTAACTTTGCGTTTAACCTTTACATGACATTGTCATCTGCTGATAACCCTTTCAAACAATTTGAACCCAGATCAAGCCCGACATTCTGTCCGGACCTGATAGGGGTCCAAACTGTTTGACGCTTTAGCGGTTATGACAAGTTGAAGTTGAATCCATATATTTTAACTTTGCGTTAAACCTTTACATGACATTGTCATCTGTGATAACCTTTTCAAACAATTTGGAACAAGATCAAGCCTGACATTCTGTCCGGTCTGAAAATGTCTGGCCTGATCGAGGTCCAAACTGTTCGACACTTTAGTGATATAACAAGTTTAAACTTTGCAAGCATGATGCACCAGTTTGCGAGCATATCTACAAAGGACAGTCTGCTGAGATGTAACATGATATGGTTTGTAGTCATATCTGCAGCTGAGATGGGACATGATGCCTGCCTGCCTGCCTGCCTGCCTGCCTGCCTGCCTGCCTGCCTGCCTGCCTGCCTGCCAGCCTGCCTGCCTGCCTGCCTGCCTGCCTGCCTGCCTGCCTGCCTGCCTGCCTGCCTGCCTGCCTGCCTGCCTGCCTATCTATCTATCTATCTATCTATCTATCTATCTATCTATCTATCTATCTATCTATCTATCTATCTATCTATCTATCTATCTATCCTCATATGACAGAATAATTTGAGTTATTATTATTTAATTATTAGGGCTGCAACGAAACACTTACCTCACGATACCATACGTATCACGATATTTGCCTCACGATATGATACGTATCGCGATACATTTATGACAACTTTAGAACCTTAGAAATAACATTGATTTATGACATCAGGAGAAATAAATACTTTAATATTAATCCTTGTCATGCTGGATGTTTTTGTGTACTACACTCTTCCCCAGTTTTTATCAAATTCTTTTAAAATATTTCAGTTATTAGCATGTTTTACAAGCAGAGCCGAAAATTTATAAGATTAAGATAAGCTGGATTCTCAAAAGCCAGCTGATCTTGTTCTACACTTTTTCAAAACAGGATATATCAAGAGTTTAGCATGCAAAAGGGTTTACTGATTAAAGCAGAACAATTAAAAGGGAAAATGGTAGCATCCCTTTTGTACAAAAACATATATTTTTAAGATTCATTTCTAATATATAACACTAAGTGCTGTATCGTTAGCGTATCGTGAAATGACCTAACGATATGATACGCATATCGTCAGAAAACGTATCGCGATACGATACGATTTCAGTGAATCGTTGCAGCTCTAATTATTATTATTATTATAATTATTATTGTTATTATTATTATTATTCAGATAAATCGTGTATGCTTTATTTTCTATGCGTGATACTTTTCAGTACTGAAATGGTATTGCTTAAAGTAACTGTTGACATTTAGTGCCTGCCGTGACTGCAAAGATCGATATTTCTGAGTGTTTGTCATTATTATTTGGGAAGCCAAAACTCGGTATTTTCTTGTCTTTTATAATGTAATGACCTAGTGCAAACTATGATTTGGCCATTAATGAGGATTATCTTGCGGGAAACACAAAAACCAAAATATCGATAGAAAACAAAATGGCGTCGTTGTCATATTCGGCGAGCCTTGGCAACTGTTGCTAACCGGAAGTGCGGTCCCAAGAATACTACCACTATGAACTCTGATCAGACTGCTGCTCCTGGAGAGCAGTCTGGTCTGGGTTGATATTGTTTGCAATGTATACCTCAGCAAAAGAGAGTAGACAACTATTGTCATTAATAGCCAGAAATCGGTTAGGTCTGATTCTGATGTACAGTACACCAAACGAGGATTTACCATATTTCACGTTGGTTTCGGTGTCGCCACCCTGTGTCTCGCCCAGTCACGGTGGTTTCATGGTGACGGCCACCGTGAATTCCAGGTAAATCAACGAGACAGTCAGCGTGACGAAGAACGTGGCGTAATTATTGATTTTCAGGAGATGGGATGTTTTATTGCGACACCGTGTCTGTTCGTGTCAGGGCGAGAAATACCGTGTCTGTACGTGTCAGAGCGAGATATTTATGACTTATTGTTTACCTTTGCCATTTCTGCGCATGGTAGCAAGGTACAGCTTACCGCGTATGCTCAAAAGCCTTCATAGGCTAGCGATCGCCATATGGATTCGACTAATGAAGAATGGATGATGAAGAAATTGATGTTGAATTAATAAAATTCATTAAGAATTGTCAAATAAAAAAAGCGGAGGCTAGCGATCGCCATAATAATGGATTCGGCTAAACAAAGAAATTGATGTTCAATCAATTAAACTTCATCAAGTATATCGAATTTAATACAAAAGCGGACGCCATTTCTGCGCATGGTAGCAAGGTACTAAATGAAGAATGGATTAAAAAGAAATTGGTGTTGAATTGAGTAAACTTCGCAAGAAATATCAAATTTAAAAAAGAGGTTATGATAAAACCAGCCTGCTGAGTTACTTATGCTCGCCCATAGCAAGTCTAGATATGATCCTTTCCTTTAAGTTGAAAACAAAGGCGCTCAGACTGCGTGGATGTGGACTATGTACAAAAAATATTTATCTTACCTTCAAACGATTTACTAATAGTCCATTTATAAAAGCCTTATCTTCTAACGCACCATTTGTATTTTTTCATACCATCTGATAGCCCCCCATCCCCCAGTCAGAAGGTGACAATGAACCCCTCCCTTGTAGACACGAGCTCACAAATTGTCTGCTGTGCGAGAGTGAATAAAATATGATTGTCTACGTGACGAAGCGCACATATATGCGCACTGGTCATTCGCGGATCCAGAAAGAACGTTTTTTAGTTGATGACAGGAGAGGATCCAAATACCATCATTGGCGAAGCACCCATTAATTTACACAACACACGTGCGTAATAAAAATAGTAACACTCAAGGGAGTTCACCCAATGTGGTAAAAGTGATTTTCCATACCCCAAGGAACTGCTCTTTAATTGTAGAAAATCATTGCTTGATACAATAGTCTCCATTTGACGTGCGTAACTTTTTCAACGTTCTTGCGTTCTGGCTACGCCATTGACCATTGAAGCGTACCATCATCGAATGCTGACTTGGTAGATTTGTGATGTTTCAGGGGATCCAGTATTGCTGATAGACTGAACCCTATATTTTGCGGTTTTCAAGGGGTCCGGATATCCCCTCATGCTGGTGATTACATAATACAGTATACGTCTAAAACACGTACGTCAATAAAAAAAAATAAGGCGAACTGATCGAGTGCATATGCCTCGCCTAGCCTGTGCTACTCCGCATGAAACATAACAGTTTAGTAGACGTAGACATGCAATCGTTGGTGAGTTTCTTATTGCATGTGCATTGTGCGAGCAACAAAAGCTCAGGCGAGTCTGCGCAAATGCGCAGTCTCGGAAGAGCATTAGTTCCTCACATTCAAAACATAACTATGCACGGCGTTTGCAACGAATGCGCAGTCGCTATAAGTACATTTAGTAGACGTAGGTGTTTTTATTGATTGTGCGAAGCGAGCGCAAGAGCAATCAAAATAGGCCGACCTGAAAAAAATGTTGGTTTGCCGTGCTCCTATCTACCCACCCAAAAAATCATTGCCTTTCTGAGAATCTTTATTTTCTTTTTTCTTTTTCTCGAATTCTGTTAACAAACTCTTCTTTAAAATCAGTAAAAGCTGTTTTTTTAATTGAAGAAAGGTTACTTAGATTGTTATTATACAAGTGCGGATCCAGAGGGGGGACAGGGGGTCCAGACCCCCTGGAAAATCACAAGTTATATGGGTTTCTATAGTGAATAAGCAATTGGACCCCCCCCCCCCCTGGAAAAAGTTGGACCCCCCTGGAACCTTGAAAAATGATAGTTTTCTTTGAAATTAACCATTTGACCTCTGAAGAATAGGCTGAGGACAAAAAAAAAAGACAAAAAAACGTTGTCAGAGCTTTTTTTGTCAGATTGACCTGGACCCCCCCCCCCTGACGAAAATTCCTGGATCCGCGCATGTTATATTCATTCATACCTTATACAGCATCCATTAGCTCATGTGTTTTGGGCGCTCAAAAGAACCCTCTCATCGAGACGGTTCTTTTGAGTACCCAAAATACATGCTTTGGCCCAGAAAAGAAAAAACGCGAGATAATTTATCTTTGAAGTTTCCAAGACGAGTCTGTGCAGCTACAGTGACAAGCGAGAATCTTAACATTTTCAAAACATCCCCCTTTTTGGAGCTGTGCGCCAAAATTTTATATCCGTACAATTGCGCGAGTGCGCAGGCTCATCTGAGCCTTATCTGTTCCAACTGTGTTAGATTATGCGTTGTCCGATGTGGGGAGAGGGTAAGAGGGTTGGGGAAAGGCGGGGTAGTCGAGTAGAAGTTTATAAGTGGTTTTAATTGGTGAGATGCGCGTATTCAGTTTTTTTTATCTTCTGTTCAAGTGGTGGGTTTGTTTATAAGATTATAACGTCAGGTCTGCGAAGGCTCACGAGTTGCTTATAAATGCATGACCCCACCACCTGTAACCTTGGAAAAATAGTTCTCTTGAAGTACACCGTAAACTAAGTTAGACTAAAATACATATAAAAATGTCAGAACTTTTTTGTCAGTCGGGCCTTGACCCTCCCTCCGCCGATAATTCCAGGATCATCGGCTGTACGTCATTTCGTTGATGTTAGTGAACAAAGTTATCTTCTTACCTGAAATTGATTTACTAATTAAATCCGTAATTTCGATTCACCGACGTTTTAAATTTTCCACCAATAATACAACGACCAAATTGTTTGTACCCTCCAACACCGGATAGGCGGCAATCGAAAACGTTCTTAACAATTGACGAACGCCATCGGAGACAGGGGATCTGGACCCCCCCCCCCTGTTGAAAAAAATCAAAAATATAGGGATTCCAAAGCAATACTGGTCCGGATCCCCTGAAAAATCACAAAGCTACAAATGTACAAGTCCAGCATTCAATGTTGGGCCACCATCGGCCCGCCAGCGAAACGCCATGTGGCGTTTCGCTGGCAGGTCGTTGGTGGCCCGCTTATTGTGGTATTTGGATCCTCTCTTCTCCCCTCATTAACTTAAAAAAAGTTGTCAAAGTTGGACCCCCCCCCTGGATCCGCCCATGAACGCCGATAAAAAAATCGCTAGAAACAGTATTTTCGACTGCCATAGTCTGGCGACAAATTGCAACCTAAAACTCTGCCACTAACGATTTTTTATCTACGTTCGTCGATAGTATTAGCGTTTTAGATTGCCGCATATCCGATGTGCCTCTGAGTTACTTGACGAGTCTGCTCGGAAGAATCGCCTTGGAGAGGCATGAGTGCTCACAACATGTAGAAATAAGTTTGGCATGACCTTTGATGTCAAAAGTTGAAACACTCTTTGTCGACTTCAAAGCCGAAATCGCCCTTGTGTACGTGACAAAATGCAGTAATTGAATGACGGGCAATGTCTTCTGCTGATTTCAGGAATTCCATGAAAGTGTCAAACAGTTTGGATCCAGATCAGGCACAACTTTTCATCGGACCTGATCTGGGTCCAACTTGTTTGCAAAGGCTATCAGCAGACGACACTTGTAATGCCTATTGGGTCCACACTGTTTGCCTACATTAGTCAATATATGCAGCAGATGACTGGAGCAGATTACATTTTCAGAAGCATTTTTTTCGCTGGCGCTTTAAGGGACAGCGAAACCTGAACAAAGTTAAAATGATTTGACATCTTTACACGACTTTTAAAAATAAGTATTCGACAGACCGGGGTTCACGTCACACAGCGCAGATGCACAGCGCAGATGCACAACCTGAAATAAACTTCTGCTCTATTCTTGACCTTGAAGCAGGGCGTCTAAAATCTTCGATGCACGTCGTCTCATAGAGGTCGACGTGTGTGAAGGGAAGGAAGTGACAAAAATATCTCTAGTCCCACTAGATAGCTGTGCATATACGTCGGAAGAATTAATAATCCCATCTGCGAAATATACATAAATCTTCCGAGCAAGTCTTCGGCCAGTACAGCAAAAGACAACACAGCATGCTTATGCAGATGCATCTACGGATCGGAATTGGCTTACAAAAAAGATTTCAGAATTTTAAACAATGAGCTTCGACGGTCCGCTGTCTTCATTGCAATATTTTCTTGGAGAAAGTACACGAAAAAAAGTAACCAGACCTCCAGATAAGAATGCGTAAATGACATATAACTTGGTTTCTTAACAACAAACACTTGTCTTGGGTACTCAAAAGAACCGTCTCACCGTTCCGATGAGACGGTTCTTTTGAGCACCCAAAACACATGTTTGAACTGGAATCACACTCAAAACATCCGCTAATATTATCTGCGTCGTGCAAAAAGCTCGAAACCTGGCAGCTTCCCGTTTCACGTGCAGATGTCAACATATACATTATGTACATGAGAGGTACATCACATGTCAGTGGATCTCCAGTGTTGTTTTTTTTCTGTTGGTGGTATTCGTTACTAGAATCGCATTGGATATGCGGTTCTAACGAGTTCTCAAACTATGGTTATATTAGTGTAGATATACGTAAGAAAAGGAAAGTATGGTTTAAATATCGTGACATATACTGCTCATGCACGGATCCAGAACGTTTTGTCCGAGGGGGTCCAACTTTGACAAAGGTTTTTTAGTTGATGAGAGGATCAAAATACCACTATCAGCGGACCATCATCGACCCGCCAGCGAAACGCCATTTAATGCCGTTTCACTGGCGGGCCGATGAGTGCACAAAATTAAATGCTGGCTTGATAGATTTGAGATTTTTCAGGGAATCTGGACCAGCATTGCTAAGAAACCCTATATCTTTGTGATTTTTCAGAGGGGGTCCGGACCCCCTGCCCCCCCCCCCCCTCTGGATCCGCCCATGCTGCTTCATGTAATTTGTGGTAGCTACAGGATAATTTTGCACGTTTTTTGTGGCCTGTCGAATCTGTAAATTAACTCAAGAAACACTATCAGAGTACATGTAACAAATTATAATCAGGACCATTACTGGGTAGCTAAGGCTCTGCCAAGCGTGCGCAGCACGCAAATGCGCACACGTCTGAGCTTTTGCAGAAGCAACAACAACAACGTCGGTTTCGTGTGTGCGTGCGCAAATGCGCACACGTCTGAGCTTTTGCAGAAGCAACAACAACAACGTCGATTTCGTGTCTGCGTCTTCTAAATGTTATGAATGCGCTTTGCTCTTTACAGCGAGACTGGGCAGACTCGTTTGGGCTTTGTTTTGCTGGCACTAAGTGCAATAAAGACCAAGTCAACGTCTTCTAAATGCGCTTATGTTTTGAATGGGAATAGCAAAAGCACTGGCGAGACTGCTCAAATGGACAGACTCGCTAGAGCTTTTCCTGCTCGAACATGCAATGAAAACCAACATCGATTGTTCACGGTAGGGAGTTTTTTTAATTAATTGTCTCCCGACGTTTATCAAATTAGACTATTAAAATGAGTTTGTCCGTTGGTGAAATGAGTGGTACTGTAACTTAATGAGCGCAACCCCCCCCCCCCCCCCCCCCCCACACCTTACAGGTTTAGTACGATCTTTATGAAACTTCACAGATGTTTTGTCCATGGACTGAGAATGTGCATTTGGTTTGGTCCATTATCGTCAAATTATTTTTTCACTGTTTTCAACTTGTGAACTTTTAACTTCTGCCAATCTCGGATACAATGTGTAGTTATTTGTGAGCGTAACTCCTCTTCAATTTTATTCCGGTCTTTAGGAAACTTCGCAGATGTTTTGTATATGGTCTTAAACGTGCATCGTGCATGTGGTTTGGGCATGATCCTAAAGTTATTTTCCACATTAGACCTTTCACTTCTCGCACAAGCGAAGTACATCGGGAAAAGAAATATTGAAAAAGATATTAGGTATCTAGTCTAATTTGATAGTCCGGCATGACAGAAATGCTTTAAATCTTAACTTAATTTCAAAGCCGCGGAGTCTTGCATCAAATAGCGTTTCATCTGGGTCAACATTGTTTGCTAAACAGAGGGGTTAGAATTGCCTCTGCAATGCGTCGCTAACGAGTTTCCTCAAAATATGGTTGTGTTATGTTGAGAAGAAAAAGACAACTTAAAACTTCGAAATAAAAGTAAAGTTTATTGTAGAACCTCAATTCATAATCGGTGCTCAAAATGATCGCATGTCAAAGGTAAAAAGCTGGCGAAATGCAATGTGAATTTTGTCACGTACGCTTCTGTTTCACGTGCAGGTGTCGGCATACTTCATGGGGAGAAAATCTGGACAAATAGCGCTGATTTTCAACGCTTTTCTAGTATAACTAGCACATTACCGTGAAAAGCCTGCGCTATGCTACTGATCGTTTTCGACAGTTTAAACGTGTCCTCACCTGTTAAGCGCGAGTGTAATGTTTATATAACAGTGCAATAAAATACACGCTGCGACACCGTGGCTATTATCGGATCGTCCAGTCTCGTTCTGTCGGTGGATGTCAACGTGTCGTCACCGTGGCGACACCGTGCGTCACTCTAGGTCACCTCCACCGTGACTAGTGGCGAATGGTAATTACTCGTTTGGTGTACGGTAAGAGTTTATTCTACCAAGGATGAATCATTTGCACATGAAAGGGTACCTGGTTTCTTAGACTCGACACTTAACTCTTGTCATGCTGAATATTTTCACATACTACATTCCTTCCCAATTTTTATCATGTTAAACATGCAGCAATTCAGCTGTAAACATGCATTTTCAATCAGAGTGGAAACAGTGTGGATCCTGATAAGCTGGCTTCATTAGAAGCCAGCTGATCTGGATCGACAGGTTTTGTTTTTTTTTAAAAAAAAAGAGAATATATCGAGGTTCAGTACTGCAAGGGTTGAAAATTCATATGGGAATCACTATGCTTTTGATTGTTCTCATTGATTTTATTTGGCCATTTTTACTGCCATCCCTGATCTGAGACTGAGGTGTAATTTTGTACACACCAAATGCTCCGTTCTCCCCCTCTGTAATTCTCATTGACTTGAAGCAGTGACAGATCTAGGGAACTTTCCCTCATCCCATTCCCCACCCCTTTGAGACCAAAGTATCTCTTTTCATGATGATGATGGTAAATGACTGAATGAGGTTAAATCAGAGTTGAACCCCCATTCCCTTTCCAGAAACCCTGGATCCGCCCCTGTTCAGACGGAACTGTGCAATGAGTTCGTTACCATCGTTTAAGAAATAAAATCAAAGAATATTTCTAGCTACATCTTCTTTGGTGCTTTCAGCACGTTCTTCTCTAGTATTCATTTTAAATAGCACATATCATAAGCTAATCCAGCAACCATCTTTTTTCCGCAAAGATAAACATCTAGTTCGATTACTTTACTCGAGTGCAGCAAACACTAATGTCCGGGATGCTCTGTACGTAACAGCCAGAGTTCATTTTTAACATTTTACTTTAATATCAAGTGCGGATCCAGAGGAGGGGGGGGGGGCAGAGGGTCCGGACCTCCCCTGGAAAATCACAAGTTATATGGGTTTCTATATGAGATAAGCAACTAGACCCCCCGGAAAAAGTTTGACCCCCCCCCCCCCTATATCATGTCATGAATGTCATTTCTTTCTCTATATACTGCCTGGCGCTCGCTTTCGAGCATTATCGGCAGGTGTACATTGTACACTCAGGGTTGCAGGATGAAAGCCTACAAATAACCATATCGAAATTACCGTAGGGTTCTTTAACCTGCACAGGGGGTGACTTTCCCTGCACAGGGGACATCCAGTTAACGTCCGGATCCGAAGTACGATGCACTTATCTAGCGTCATCCCTGCAAATGACACTAAAGAAAGCGTGTTCGGACACCGAAATTTTTCTCGCCGCGAGCGGGAATCGAACCTGGGACCTCTAGCACCAGAGGCAAGTGCCTAACCACTGAGCTACCACACTTTTTCTGTCATCTATATCTGTTGAAAATTTCAAAATGATTTGACAGTTATTGATGAAGATATGGGTCCATTTATATGTGCACACTTAAAAGTGTTGTTAAGTGTATTTGCCATTTGCAAGTTTGCCATTAGCAAAAAATAGTAAGTGAGTATGATCAGGAAATACCACAATCACACATCGCAGACAACCCTGTGGCACCGCGAGGAAGAGCCGCTCAACCATCACGAGACACCAGGAAGACAAATTAAGCAAAGCAACCAGCTCTCTCTTCCCCATCAAGATGATTACAATATTAGAACGGACACAATTAAGCAAAGTACAACAAAACATAGAACAATTACAGACTCCCACAATGGGAATAACAATAAACAAAAAGTCAACAACAACAGAACCACCGCCTTAGAACGGACAGCAGCCTAAGCCACCGGGGGGCTTTAATGCATTTTACTGGTACCAAATCTTCGCTCTAGATTCTGCTGTTGTTGAAGTACAAGAAATGTTCAGCTCGCATGGAGGCCATCTAACTAATGCAATGTATCATCATGGAGAAACATTCTAATCAAATTTACACATCATGATGAATCAAAGGAAAGGGCTCATGACTCACAGATAGTCAGAGCTAAAGAAAACCTCAAGTTGAGCCACAGTGGGTCCAGCTAAAGATAAGCATCAGGCGCCAACCCACCGATTAAAGCTTTACGTCAAACCCGTCATAGAGTCTGAGGTCTGACCCACCGTCGTGCAATTAAAGAGGAAACCATAGCTATAAACCATAATTGGGTTTAAAACTAGGCATGCAGACTGTCGCATAATATCCAAGTTATATCCAACCCTTATATAACGTTTTACTATCTTTTTAGATTGATCACTAAAATTAGGTTTTCCAACAATTCGTTTGGATTTATAAACTAAATCACCATAAAATATAGGTTCTGATATACCTTGTTGCAGAAGCGTTTTTAGCCTAATGTTGTATTTAACAATTAAAATACAACTTGAATCTATTTTACAGACAATATTTTGAACCATCTTAATACACATACATTACTGTTAAAGTCCCAACATGGCTTTACTAAAGGAAAATCTTGTTCAACTAACTTATTATCATTCCTGGAAGATGTTACTAAAGCAATTGATGATGGAAAGCCTTTGGATGTGATTTATCTTGACTTTAACAAAGCCTTTGATAAGGTGTCTCACACAAGTCTTCTGCACAAAATTGAATCTCACGGTATAAGAGGCAATGTAGCAGCATGGATCGGTGAATGGTTGTGTGATCGCAAGCAACAGGTTGTATTGAATGGCAAACTTTCAAGATTACAGGACATTTTATCCGGTGTGCCCCAAGACTCTGTCCATGTACTGATTCTTTTTTTTTTTTTTTATTTTTGTAAATGCCATAGATACAGTGGTATCCAGCCACATCCAGAAGTTTGCAGATGATTGTTAAGTTTACAGATCTGTTCTGACAGCAGAGGATATTGATATACTTCAACAAGATATAAACAATTTATGTCAACGGCCCAAAGATTGGCAAATGCTTTTTAATGTGAAGAAATGTAAAGTGCTCCAAATAGGACATAACAATGCATATTGTGATTATAGTATAAATGGTGAAATTTTACAATTTGTTACAGAAGAGACTGACTTGGGTATTATTGTGTCAAATGTGTTAGCGCAGTTAAGAAAGCCAATATGACATTAGGGATGATTAAACGCCATATAGTATCTAGGGATAAAAACACCATTGTCAGACTTTAGAAAAGTCTTGTGAGACCAAAGTTAGAATATTGTATACAAACATGGAATCTGTCATTAATCAAAGTTATTGACTTAATTTGGACAAGTTCAACACAGAGCAACCAAGTTGATTCCTGAAATAGCTCACTTG